>CAKNYM010043736.1:23596-78430 GCA_932195095.1 Andricus curvator | reverse complement strand
TGTCTCCAAGACATAAATTGAAGTCTGGCTCCGTCTCAATAAGAAGACATGCTGGAGTCGAACTTTTCGACTTCAGCATGTCTTGATTGGGGGCATTTCAAGTCGAAGAATTTTTACTCGGGCTACTCTTAAAAGTGACCTGCACTTGCATAGTTTCCCCAAACATTTTTTTCTTAAATTACTTTCACCTACTTTCACTGCATTCACATACACAGAAGAAACTAAGAATAAATTGTGTTGCAGTTAATTTTGTATTTTTACCTTTTGGTATACGTCAAAGATAAATATTATTACCCGTAGTAGGAAGTAAACTGTGAGTAACTGTCATTGTAAGCATTTCAAAAATAGTGCTTTAAACTAACACCTCAACACTGCGTCATCACCCTCACAACAAAATGATATCCTTAGCATATCCCTAGGATATCTCGGCAGGACATGGGATATCCTGAAAAATGTCTCAAAAATCTCTCGGGATATCCGTGGCATATTCCAAGGATATGGACATTTCATCCCCGTACGATATCCACACCGAAAAAACGATATTCTAATATTAGGAGTGTCATATTCTTACAGGCATATTCTTGGTAATATTCTTAATGAAGTAAGCGAAATTCTCAATTTAAGAGTATCTGCTAACCAAAGGGAGAAAATATTCTTAAAATGAGAATATGAGTGGGGAAAGAAGAAATGCGCAAACGAAAATGCGCCTGGCTCTGTTTAATCATTTCTTTTAATGTTTTGTGCGACGTGCTTTTCGATCAGTTTTTCGAACTCGTAATAAGTGACAAGCTCGAAGAAATGCAACCAATTCTAAGGATAAATCGCGTGCGCACATCCATCTCCTTCTCTTTACAGAAAATGTTAGAGTGAGAAAGGTCTGATGTCACATTGAGGTTGAATACCGGCGTGCCACACCGAGACATAACCTCTCTATATTATTTATTCGCTAACGTGTAACATCAAACATTTCTCACTTTAACGTTCTCTGCGAAGAGAAAGAGATAGAGTGAGAGATGTGCACATGTGATTTATCCTCAGAATTGGTCGCATTTCTTCGAGCTCGTCACTTATTATACAATTACTGCGACAGATTTCGGATGCAACTATTCTTAAACTTAGTGGGGAATTCTTACAATTAGACAAGAATATGTATTCTTAAGGTAAGAGGGCCTCCATCGAACATTAAGAATATATTCTTGGCTCCTATTTAAGTTGCAAATATTCTTAAACTTGGTGGGAAATTTTTAAAAGTAGAATATCGTTTTTTCGGCGCATACAATGTCCTGTGCGAAATATATACAAGTTTAGCAATGGAATTCTATATGTCTGGAATACATATTATTTTAAACATGTAGTATCCCTGAAAATATAAAGATTGACAAACATCCGTTTGAGAAAAAACCGATTTATAAAAATCTCGAATATTCGGTTTCTTTTATATTCGATCTCAGTATAATTATAAAAAAATTATTACCGCAAGTTATATGCATAACCAATAATAGCCTACTTACCATAAAAAACAAGCAACTTTCTGAAAATTCAAAAGTTGGCTGTAATTGCATATACAACCTCTATATTGCGCCGTTTGAAGATGGCACTTCTCACTATGAGTATAACGGAAAAATTAGTTTGATCGACAAAAAACAATCAAATTAATATGTACAGCATTGGTTTACACAATATAAATGAGAAAAGATTATAATCCGGCACGAATATTTGAGAAATTATTGACTTTTTTTAGAGCGTCACTTATTATTGCGCGATAGTTTTCGCACACTGACAGCCATGATAAAATTTACCTGGAAGTGACTTTAGAGGGGGTCTACTACTGTTGTACTTCATAATGATATACTTTATACAAAATCTTCGGCAAAATACCTAATATGTTTAATGATAAGTAATTTCATTCATACGATTGAATGTACATATAATTGGCAGTAGCTATATATTTGGTTTTCCAGGAATATACCAAATTATAGAATTGCTACATCTTGGGGAGATCCTTGGCATATAAAATTACGACATTAATGGGATATCCTCAGGATATTCTGAGATATCCTTACGACATTCCAGGGATATCGAGATTTCCGCCCTGTACGATATCATTAGCAATATTCCTAGGATATCCTGGGATATGTCCAGGATATTATTATTATTATTATTATACCATTAAGCCATTTCCCTTTCGGGGTAGGCGTGACTTGCTCGGTTGGAAAATAGTAGTGTGTATCTGGGTATATAGGTATATAGAGTAGATAGGTAGGGGTTAAATAGGTATATAGGTGTAAAGTAGTTAGGTATATAGGTATAAGGTAGATAGGTATATATGTGTTTGGTATAGATATTTTAGATTGATCTGGAATTCTCGGGTTATTTATTTAAATGACCCGTTTGTTCCGTAACACTGTTCCGACTCAGGTTGCTGATCAATCTCTCTAGCGATCACCCCAAGTGAAGAGCCTCACAAAATTGTTATGTATGGTTCCCCACTTGGGCCCATTAGGCTCTTGTGTTTCTATGGCTTCTTATGTCTCTTCGGATTAATGTCTCATTTACAGATTCTAACCATTTACTTTACCTTTATGCACTTGTTTGGTCAGTCGTTCATCTTTCATTTTTTCAAGATGACCAAACCATCCTAACTGATTTCTTTCCCATGTGTCAACTATTGTCTCTTTTGCACCACATTCTTTGAGGATTGTCTCGTTTCGGAATTTGTCTATCAGTGTTTTTCCGCATATTATGCGCAGAGGTTTCATGCCGATCGCGTTAATTTTACTCCTGTCCTTTTCTTGACAGGTCCATGTCTCGCTACCGTATAGTACAGTCGGTACGAATATAGAATTATGTATGGCCATTTTAGCTTTTTTTGATATTTTTTTATTTGTGAGAATGGACCCTGCTCTACCGATAACCTGCTTACCCTTATTTATGCGCCTATCTAACTCCCCATCTATTTTTCCGTCGCTAGTGAATAGACTACCTAGATATACGTACTTGTCAACTTGTTCTAATCTCTCATCATTTAGGACAATGTTGCACATTGTTTTCTCACTTTTTCCCTCAAACACCATGATTTTTGTTTTATATACGTTATTTTGAGTCCCATGTTCTTCATGCTTGTATTAAGTTTATTCAACATTCTTTGCAAGTCCTCGACTGATTCTGCCATAACAATCTTGTCATCTGCGAAAACTAACCCACGTACCTTGACTGTCCTAGCAGATGAATTGAATATCCCGCTGATACTCATGCTATGCAGGCAAGCACGGATATAATGCTAGTGTTAGTCACCATCCGCAAAACAGCTATATATGCAAAGTTGGTGGTGAACTAGTCTTCCGCGAAGACGATGTAAAGCTACCCAGGCCTTCGAGGTAAAAATTGACATCACCCTCACAACGCGAGTAAACACAGAAGAATACCTGATATGTCAGGGTAAATATTACCCATCTAGGATAATTTTTGTTGCAGGTAATCTTTACTCTGAAATCCGGGTAAATATTACACTGGTTTTGATCTGTGTGAACGTATTTCTGCTAAAGTTTCACCGAGGATAGGAGAATAATTCTGACGTCACGTGGTCAGCTCTGCCAAAGTGAAATAACAGTGAGCAAAGTAGAGTAGAACATATAATCGATAACAGAAAACACTGGCTTATAAATATTTTGTGAAATAGCTTAGACTATTGTAAACAGCGGCATGACCTTCGCTATTTTTCTAATTATTTTCGTTTTGTGTTCAGTTTAATCGGTAAGATTAATTTTTGTTGCAGCGAATCTTTCACTTGAAATCCATGGAAACTTTATCTTTTTTTTTTTAACCTAAATATATGAAAATATGCATACTAATTTTCCCGCGAAAGGGCATAATCGCCATTTTGACAATTTAAAAAAAAAACAGAAAAAAAACTGGCTCCCGAGATACTACAATGCTCGAACAGAAGCGTGAAAACTTTGATTGAAAAAAGTCAACCTGTTCGTAGAAAATGGGGGTGATTTTTTTTGCTCGAGTCGCGTTTTCTCAACATTAGACGGCGATTCAAAGACTAATTTTCAATTAAAAGAAGCACAAGAAAAATAGATCGCGGCTGAGCTGCAAAAAATTTGAATATGACATTGTAAAAAAAAAACTTTTATGAAAAACCGCACGGTTTTCGTATGCATCTTTCTCTGCGTGTTTGTGAGACGAAAAATTCCCGTTTGTCGGAGGGGGTACTTTGCCGGCCACGGCCGTAAAAGTATACTTTTACGGAGTGCGCGCATGCGCTTTTGGTACAAGCGGCGACACTCTCCTGTCTCAATCTTCTGACGCATGCGCGGTACATATGACTGATATTTGCATACTGTACAATACAGTTGTACAGAGCATGCCGTCCGGCAACACGCAGCAACACGTGAATCAGATTGCACGAAAGCCCGCAAAAAAAATCAGCTGTTTGCAAACTCGGCTATGCGCGCGCCGAAGGCGCGCGCATGTACGCCTCATGCTGCAACCATCGGCCTCGGACGTCAAAGCCGTGGTTGGCTGAGTCGTAACACAATATACTATTGTTAGAATGTGTATTAAATTTATCTGATTTTTTGAGTCAATAATATACTTTTCTAAATAATGGCGCATATATGCATTTATGCAGAGCTACCCTACAATTCCCAATACATTTTGAAATACAGAATAGCAACAAGATCAAAGTGGTCAGTTAGGAACTGTCTACCGTTACAGAATTTTCCGTGAGACTAAACTCTTTTCTAGCTCCTTTAGGGCTAACTTTACGGAAAATTCCATAATACTAGCCCTAGCGCTATACTTGACTGGTTAGTTTTACAGAATATTTCGTGTAGTGAGAGAGTCAGTGCGGATAAATTAGGAGGTCCACAGTAGAAAAAGTATTTTATGTGCAGACAGGTTGAACATTATTTGTCACCCTATGTGAACCTTTTCTAGCAGTATGAACTGGACTTATTTGAATTTGTTTTTGCATCTGCAATTATTCTTCTTACTCAAATCAAATTTATATTGATTATTATATGAATCTCAAAGTAAATACCAAAAAAGTATAGTAGTCGCTTGATAAAAGAGATGTCGAATTCCGTCGATCTATTAAATCAAAATGAATAACTGAAAAGGTACAAAGATGGAATTTTTTTCCATTTTTGGATACTCACTCCCCTTTTTAAGCTCATTGACGTGTTGCGAAACGCAAAACGTAGAGAAAAACGCATGCAGGCGAGTACTACGAAGTGGTGCGGTGGGGTGGCAGGTGGAAGACGAGGGACCTTCCCGACCGCCATGCCGCGCCGCGCTGGTCGGTATCTTGTGCTCAGAATATCGAGTATCATTAATCACACGCTTCATACGAGTGTGCTTCATAATACCACCATAGGCACGAAAATATGTAACCGCTCATTAAAAAAAAATATATATTCTTATGAAAAAAATGTGTTGATAAGTATTGGATCTAGTACTTTTTTCGTGATTAGATATTGGATTTCCGATACTCATTCGCGCAAAAAAAACATTTGTTTTAATACTTACCAATGCCACTTCTTAAGCCCCCCCCCCCCAGATCTCCTTTGTCCATGTGGACTTACTTCATATTATATGAAGATATAAATATTCGTCGTAATTAAAAGCAAGGAAGCCAAAAGAAGTTGTGAATTAGCTGAAAATTTGATTCTCCTTTAAAACATAAGCGTAAAGATACTTTTCCATGTTTTTCTGAAAAGAGGTTCTCCCATTTAGACAAACGCGTGTCCACGTGGACTACGGCCCGACCCCCTCGGTACCCCCTGTGGACAGTCGTGGACTTTTGTTATACCCCGCCCCCTTGAAACTGTCCAGAATTCATAGAGAATTTTTGATTCACATAAAAATGACTGAATATTGGAGATACTACAAAACATTTTAGCATAATCAAGAACATTCAAGGACATTTAAGAACACGGAAAAAAATACGACTGGAAATCTCGGTTTTCACTGCCTAGAATTCAGATCTCATTCCCAAACAGGTCTACGTTTTCAGATCCAGAATGTGAAAACAGTCAATAATTAATGGCAAATATTTCAATTGGGGTTCAAACAGCAAGAACAAGTCGGTACGCGATTCGGAAACGACTAGTGTTCCGTACATTAGGGGGTCTCATACTAAGCGTGAAGCGTACACAAACTTCATGCTTCGATTCCTACGCAAGCCTAAAGGGGGGGGGGGAGGGACAAATGCTTAGTGCAAGTCGTTGGACGCTCCACGAACACTAGTCTAGCACAGGAGTCATTATCCCACAAAATGTAAGGTGCAGAAGGACGAAGACGAACAAAATATTTTCGTCCAAAGAAAAGATAGTTGCTACCAATGTAAAGTTCAAACCTCAGAGTAAAGGTCATTAAACATTAAAATGAGGTCTCACAACGAAAAAAAAAAATATTTTTAAAATTATTGTTATATGTTCTTAATTTTTTTCGAATTATTAATACACAGTCTCTAACATACATAATATTGTAAAATCGCACGCGCTGAGTTTCGAACTCTAACCAGCTAAAACTACCTACTCGTAATAGTATATTATGCACCTATGAGAAAAAGTGCCTCTCCCCCTTGGCGGATACGATATTTCTTATAACAAATGCATGAATTCAGACATTTTTCGAAATACATTCATGATTTCAGTCCATATTAGATTTTGAATAAAGAAGCATGACACTTATGTTACCTTATTCCAAATTATCAAAACTTCAATAAAAAAATTGCTGGATTCAATCTACAAATGTCTATAAATTTCCGGAAACGTATGGAAATTTTCGGTCATTTACGGTAATTTTACAGGTAAATATGGTAGTAGTAGTAGTATACCATTAAGCCATTTCCCTTTCAGGGTAGGCGTGACACTGCCCGATTCGGGTAGTGTTTCTAGGTGGATAGTTTCTTGTAGTAAAATAACTACAAGTGTGAGCTCACCACACCTAGAATTTTAAATTGTTGTTAAACCACAAAATTATAATTTAACTATATTTAATTAAGACAAATTTTTCTAAAATCAAAAAATGAATTCATTTATCCTAAAAAAAACTTTCAAAATAATAAGTTATTTCAAATGGGCAAAATTAAAAATCAAAAAATTTGTGCTCCGAAACATTGAAACTTAAACGAATGCGAGCTTCATTCAAGACTGAAAAACATTTTAGTCACCAAAAATTGTGATATTGAAAGTTTTTTATACTCAAACCCTTGAAAATTTCAATTATTTAAAGTCAATTTAAATCGATAGAAAATTAATCATTTTCAAATTGTAATTATACTTTCAAAAATGCAAGCAATTCAATTTTAATTGAAAAATTAAAACCTATGAAAGGGAAAAATGAACAATTTAACGTTCAAAATGAAAGTTTACAACTATTACATTTTAACCACTTAAAATTATCGAAATTATTCAATTACAGATGTATCAATTTCAGATATTTTGACTTTTATCTTTTTTGATTTTAAACTCAATTTTCATTTTTTTTTTAAATTTTAAAATCGTTTAATTTTTAACACTTTCTTTAGAATTATTATTCATTCTTAAAAATTTTCAATCGAATATTTTAAAATTTGAAATGATTTATTTGTTTAAATCTTCAACTGAAAATCGGAAAATTTGAAGATATTAATATGTTTCCAATTTTTGAAATTGTACAATAATTTTAAGTTTTTCAATTCGAAATTTCTTTATATTTACATTTCAAATTATTTAATTCAAATCTGACTATCAAGGCTTTTAATATGAAATTTCGAAATATTTAACAGCGGAACTCTCCTGACATTTTCAGCCGTGCATCCATAGGGGGGCCATGACGGCTTGGGGGCCCCGCCCCCCCTCCTGAAAAAAAGAAGCCCAGACTCGAATTTTTCAAATAAGGTAATTGAAGTTTATATCGAGGTTTATATAATACTGGAAAGTGAATTACAGCTGATTACGAGTGGATCACAGTAACCCGGCACCTTGCTCCCAACCCCCCACCATAATGCACTTTTCCCTGGTCGTTATGGAAAAAGCCGTGGTGTGGCGCGGCTGTTGCCTGGCGGTACATTTTAACCCACATTATTGTGAAGTAATGACGGTACGGTTGAATCTTCCGATTATTAATAACAATAACAATGGAATGCGAGCACTGCAAAGTTATCATTTCTACAAAACTAAACCTTTATAGGCATTTACAAGAAGTACATAAAGTACCAAAAGAGGAAAAAAAATATGCGAAATTCAAATTTAAATAAATATTTACAACGATTTCATGCGGAGAAGCTGTCCCATGAATGTTTCATGTAAGTACAAATTCAATCTCTACTCATATTGATACGTTTGAATTACATTTTTTTTTAAATTTCCTATAATTTTTTAAACAAATTTTTAATCTTCTTCTGTCAAAACTATCTTTCTAGATTGAACATTTAACTCCTTTTTTGGCAGTTGAACTACTTTATTAAAAATTAATTTTTTATAGAAGATTCATAATTTTAGTTGGAAATTCAACTGCTTGGTTGAAAATTAACTTTTTTTTCGAAAATGCGTCTTTTCGGTTTAAAATTCAACTGTTTTTAAAAATATTGGACTTCTTGGCTTAAAAACTTAACTAATTCTTTAAAAATTCATCTATTTGTGTAAAAAGTTAATCTTGTTTCTTAAGTTCATCTATTTGGTAGAGGATTCAGCTATTTTGTTGAAGATTCGTCTTCTTTCGTTGAATTCGCCTAGTTAGCTAGCTACCTGTATTCAAATTGTATTGGCCATGATCTTTAGTGATAATAATTTATCTTCCAATATTTTGTATGTACTATTCAAACAATTTATATGAGCAAATGCTTTTTATTGGCATTTAATAGGCTACAAAATACACAGGCACACAAAAATAAAAGGAGTGTGCGGAGATATGTATACATATAGCATAGTCAAAATCATAAAAACATTTAGCAACAACGGCGTTTTTATTCGACGAAAAGGAAACCGACACGTTCTGTTTGGAGCCTGTCAAAACCTACACACATGGAGAAGATTTCTATTGGAGATGTTTTAATGAGCGATGAAAATATTAGCGAACATATTCATACGGACTTCGACCATGTTTATTGTTCTACGGCATCAGAAAAAAAGTAGTATAGCAATTTTAATTGTTTTATAGAAGATTTGTGTTTTCAAATTTATTTTTTTCAAGTGGAAATATGTATAGGGAATTCGTCTTTTTCGCCTTGAAAATTCAACTGTTTTCTATAGGGAATTCGTCTTTTTCGCCTTGAAAATTCAAGAGTTTGGTAGAAAATTCAACTATTTTGTATATGATTCGTTTTCTTATATTAAAAATTAATTTTTTTTCAACGAAAGTTTAACTGTTTGATTTTTGGGTGAAAGTTGATATTTTTAGTTTAAAAAATCAACTATGTGCTTAAAAATGTACTTATTTCGTTGAAAATTCGTCTTTTTTAGTAGAAACTTAATCTATTTGGTCGAAAATGTATCTTTTTGATTGAAAATTATAAAAATGTTGTGCAATTATAATAGACTGAAATATAAACTATGTGCAAAATAGATTAATATTGTTTTGATTATCTATGAAACCATTCTTTCCTTCTTCATGAAAATATCGGTGAGAATTTTTTAACTCCAGCTTTACTATTGTCACAATAATATTTTAAACGTAGTGTCTTTGAATAAACCGCCAGACGTCAGCTGCGCCACACCACGGTCTTCGCTGTAAAGACCAAGGAAAACTGCACTGTGGTGGGGGGATGTGAGCAAGGTGCCGGGTTACTGTGATCCACTCGTAGCTGATTGCGAGATTTGCAAGTTTACGTTTTGCGATTTAGACTTTTACGATTGTTTCGGTTAAAATAACGAAGTTTTTAAAACTTGAAATATTATTAATGAAATTGAAGGATCACAGAAAACATCAATATAATGGTAAATCTTATATTTCTGCATTCTGGCTACTTTGAGGCGACTTTAGTTTTTTGAAGATAAATTTGTTCAAGTTTCAACATTCTTGGCGTCGTCATAAAAAGAAAATGTTTGCCTTTATGTGTTACCAAAAGTTCAAGCTAACACAAAGAAATGAAGAAATGGGAAACTCAACTAGTAATTGCATGAATTGAAAACAAATAAGACTTAAAAATCAGAAGATTGTGTGTTTTAAAAATGGAAAAATTAGTTTAATTAAAAAAAAACTAATAACGTAAAAGTAAAAAAATACCTTTAAAAAGAAGTTAAAAATGTTGGAGAAACCTTACAATTTTGGAATTTATCAATATTTAAAAAAAAATTAAAATTTAATTACTGTATTCACTGAGCGAAGAATTCCCGTGTAGTTCGGGTTTACACCCCAATAGTTCGGGTGGTTTCTCTTTTTTTTTTGTTTCACACGAAGGTTTGGTGCGCTTGCACTACTGAGACGTGCGATCACCCGAACCATTCGGGTGCTCAACCGAAACAGCAGCAACCGAAGTGGTGGGGGGCCCGCCCCAATACTTGGGGAGCTTGCACGAATGATTCAGGAGTTTCGAGTCGTCAACCGCGTTGGATGTTGCGCGTTCGACGTTTGCGCATGTTCGCTAATGGCCGCGGCTGATGAACATCAGATTCTTCAAGAATGTCACTCTTTCTAGGTTATGTCGAATTTATTGTTCATCACTCATATTTATACTAACGGAGCATTCTATGATTAGGTAAATCACATAATCGAAAACTCGATAATGTACATGTAGTGCTTTAGGACAGGGTTGAACTGTAATCATCAACGTGTAAGATTTTTAATTGATTCCAGTTGTCTAACGACCTTAATCATTCGTGCCACTAACCGAATCATTCGTGCAAGCTCCCCAAATATTGGGGCGGGCCCCCCACCACTTCGGTTGCTGCTGCTTCGGTTGAGCACCCGAATGGTTCGGGTGATCGCACGTCTCAGTAGTGCAAGCGCACCAAACCTTCGTGTGAAACAAAAAAAAAGAGAAACCACCCGAACTATTGGGGTGTAAACCCGAACTACACGGGAATTCTTCGCTCAGTGTTGAATAGAAATTTAATTCAAATACTTCAATCTCAGAATTATTGAACTATATATTATTTTAATTGTTTCTTTGAAGAAAAATTGTTAAGCTACCAAGTACAAAATAAGTATTATCATTCGAGATAAAAGAAATTATGTTCTGAAATATCATAATTCAGGGTGGCCGCTGAACCGGGAAACTGTGAAATGACCGGGAATTTTTTGAAACCGGGAAATTACTTCATTTTCCTTTATCCAATCACTTTATATAACACAAATTTTATATCACAAGATGTATGTATATTGCAATTTAAAATAAGTTTTATTTCAACTTTTTTTTAAATGCTAAGTTTAATTGTTAAATTTTTTAATCGTGAAATCATTCAGTTTACAATGTGTAATTCTAAAATCTTTTACGATCAACATTTTTCATTTTAGATCTTCATTTTTAAGGGTACATTTTCAATTTAAAGAAATCTAAAGCGCAGTTTCGAAGACTTACACAATAAAAGATTAAAAGCTTTTGAAATTGAAATTTTTTGACAAAAAAGGTTTTATGTTGATCAACTGTAAATATAAATTAATTAATGATTTTTAAAATTGAACTGTAGTTCGTGTATTTGGAATTGAACAATAATTAAATGATTTTATACGGGGATTCTGAATCTGTTAAAATTAAACAGTTTACAGATTTCGACGTTGAAAATTGAACTGTTTCAATTCGAAAGCCTTAGTAGTTAATCAAATGTGAACTTCCGATTGTAACTTCATAAACCATCTGTTTTTTCAGCATAAAATATACCATTTTTAACCAATTCAATTTAAAAATCTTAGTTGAGAAAAAGAGCAATTTTTTTAAGTCAGCAATGTTTGACTGTTTATATCAAATGAATAATTATAAATGAAATATTAAAAACTAAACAATTCGACACTGAACTGTTTGCAATAGAAAGCCTTGAATCGTTAAAATTTCGGAGAGCTACACTTAAACTTAGAACATCACAATGTTAATTTTAATGGTTCTGTTCAAATTGTTTTTTATTTTTAAGTGCAAATGTTGAATTTTGATGTTTAAATGAAAGATAAAAATGTATTCATTTAGAAAAAATGCGAGTAAGTTGAGGAGATACTTAGAATTTTTTTAAATTAAATTTTGAAGCTTTTAAGGATTTTGAAAGGTTGTAAGGTAGTACAAAATTTGTCCTACGATTCCTGGGAAAATTTAACATGATTTTTTATTTCGAATAATTAATTTCAACAGAATATTTAAGAATATGTCGAAGCAAAACCAAATTTTAATGAATAAATAACAATTAGGCAGTTATAAATTTGGAAAAAATTGGAATAAGTTTTAGAGATATTTAGAAGTTTTGAACAAGTTCAAAAATAATTTGAAACTTGAAAAGATGTCAAAAAATTTAAAACAAAATGTAGATTTTTCAAGATTTCGAACAAAAAATGTAGAAGCTTTTCAAGCAATTTGAAACGTTTCAAAATAATAAAAAAAAGTTATTAAGATTCCTTGAAAAATGGAAAATTATTTTTTATTCTGAAAAACTAATTTCAAGAGAATATTTAAAAAGATTTCCAAAACTGTAAAAATAACAATCTGGAAGATTTTTAGGCAATTTTTTTTTAATCTCGCAGGATTTATTGAAAGTTTTAGGAAAAATTCAAATCATTTCAAAAGACATCTAGAAGTTTTAAAAAAATATTCAAAAATAATTAAAAATTTGTAAAGATTCCAAAAAATGTAAAATAAGATGTAGATTTTTAAAGATTTTGAAATAAAATTTGGTAGCTTTTCAGGTATTTTAAAAGGTTTTGAGATAATAATTTTTTTATAAGGTAACTGGGAAAATTTAAAATAATTTTTAGTAAAAAAAAAAATAGTTTTAGAAAATGTTTTAAAAGGTTTCAAAACAAGTTTTCATGAGTAAATAACCATTGAAAAAATATTCATTTGCAAAGACTCAAAATTAAAATAATTTAACTTCTAATTTAAAAAGTATTCAATTTAAAAAAATTGGTATCTTTCAATTTTTAATATGTCTAACTTGAAATTGCTTAAAATGATATAATTTTGAAAATTAAGAAATTGGTTGATTTATTCTTCAATTTAGGGATTTGAAAATTATAGCGTGCATTTATGAATAATATAAATTTTAATTCGCTAAAACGATTTCTTCAGGCAAATAATTTTTTAAGAACAAGACAAAATCGGCCTCAGCCCGGATTTTAACTGGGTACGCCACTATCCATGAGTTAACCAATTACGTGGATTTATACTAAAAATCTTGTAAGGGAAAAATCCTGCTGCCCCATCGGACACCGCAGCGATGACACTGCCCGCAAGGGATGTGTGGAATGATTCGCCTGCACAGGGCCAAAGGCGTATTGATCCCAGCAGGTGCGCTGCCTTGCAGGGGGATGTTAGGATACGAGGATGAACCTGTAATGTGTCTGACGACAAGTTGACACGGTCCTTGTCAAAGTCGGAAAGCTCCCATACTTAGACCCAGAGAGGTGTGGGGGTTATCACTTCTGGGACGGTGGACTCACCTACGATCGGAATAGGATCCTAACGTGCGGATTTCCACGAAATTACCATGGCTAACTTGCAACAACAGAAAACTACAGTAAAATATCTAAGGGCGGGAACTTTGAACGCGCGTAGTGTAAATAGTGGCGGATTTAGCGAACTCATTGAGATAGCAAACAAATACCATACTGACTTAATAGCACTTCAAGAAATCTGCTGGCCGGGAGATTGCGCGTCAATTTCTAAGGATAACTATACTTTTCACTATGGGGGAGCTAAGGGGTGCACACTGGGGACCGGTTTTCTCATTAATAAACGAATTTCGCAAGCGGTTATCGACAGACAATTCATTAACGATCGGTTATCATACATTGTACTAAAGGGTAATTTCAGCAAACAGGTGTTAATCAACGTGCACTGCCCCACCGAAGACAAAGACGAAGACACTAAGGATCTTTTTTACGAAACAATCGAACAGGTTTTTGACAAGTTCTCAACGTATGACGCAAAAATAGTATTGGGAGATTTCAACGCGAAAATTGGAAAAGAACCGATGTATAGGCCTACAATAGGGTCGGAAAGTTTGCATGACGTCAGTAATGATAATGGGACTAGAGTAATAAACCTTGCAGCTTCAAAGAACCTCTTTGTCAAAAGCACATTTTTCAAGCATAAAAATATACATAAGGCCACCTGGACATCACCACATGGTAACACTCACAATCAGATTGATCACGTTCTAATTGACAGAAGACGTCATACAAAAATTCTCGACATAAGATCGTACAGGGGAGCGGATTTAAATTCAGACCACTTTCTCGTGATAGTACAACTAAGATCTAGGCTAGCGTTAAGTAAGAAAACAAGCCGCACAGAGCCAACAGTTCGTTTCAATATAGATAAGTTTAAAACACCAACAGAAATATTAAATTATCAAGTTGAGATTTCTAATAGTTTCGACGTTCTCCAAGAACAGAGAGACGATAACGATAATTACGTGGAGGACTCGGAAACGCTGTGGAGCAATATGAAAAAGGCGATAAAGACAGCCGCGAAACTTACTATCGGTTTAAAGAAAGTAACCAAAAGCAAACCATGGTTTGACGAAGAGTGCAAACTTTGGTTTGAAAAACGTCGGAAGGCCAAACTAATTAGTTTACAAAATAAGTGCGATCAAACACATAAGAAGTATCTCGAGATTAGTAAAAGTACAAATAGGCTTTATAGATCCAAGAAAAGGGAGTGGGAAAAGAATAAAATACTAGCAATAGAAACGCATAATAAACAAAATAACCCGGCGCGTGAGATGTACAGGGGAATCAATTTTATAAGGAAAGGCTTCCAAAGTAGAACAGAAGTAATGAGGGACGAAAATGGCAATCTAGTAGCCGATGCGACAGAGAGACTGAATTTATGGAAAAACTATTTCAATAAGCTATTAAATGTACGCGAAGCCCCCGTTGAAGGTAATCTCGGTGAAATCCACACTGCCGATCTACTAATTGATGATCCTACTGATGTAGAAATAGAAATGGCCATAAAGAAGTTGGAAAATAACAAAGCCGCGGGCATCGACGACCAACCGTCAGAACTGATAAAAAATGGAGGCCCTTGCCTCACAAGGCAAATTTTTAAATTAATACGCGCAGTTTGGAAAACAGAACGCATGCCGGAGGAATGGAATACCTCTATTATTATTCCCATATTTAAAAAAGGCGATAAAACGAACTGTAACAATTATCGGGGAATTTCACTTGTGCCTTCGTGCTATAAGATCCTGTCCAATGTAATCTTAAGTAGACTAACTCCTTTTGCCGAGGAAATCATTGGTGATTACCAGTGTGGATTCCGCCGAAACCGATCTACAAGCGATCAAATGTTTACAATTAGACAACCGTTAGAAAAGAAATGGGAATTTAATGAAGTAGTGCAGCAGTTATTTATCGATTTAAAAAAAGCTTACGACTCTATTATACGCGCACGAATGTACTGGATCCTAGAGTTCTTGGGTGTACCAAGAAAGTTAGTTAGACTTATCGAAATTTGCTTAAGCGGCAGTAGGGGTAGAATACGTGTAAACGGAAGTTTATCTGAAGAGTTTTCGATCCGTGATGGCCTGAAACAGGGCGATGCACTTTCGTGCGCTCTTTTCAACTTAGTTTTAGAATACGTGGTCAGATAAGTACAAGCAAATCCGGCCGGTGCTACCCTCAATGGGATAATACAAATTCTTGAGTATGCGGATGATCTCGACTTACTAGGGGATGATAAAGAAACTGTAGCTAAAAATGCAGAAATCTTGATCACAAAAGCCAAAGATATTGGTTTGGAAGTTAGCGAATCGAAGAAAAAATATATGACCGTCGCCAGATCCGAACAAAGTATTGTAGGCGGGGATCTAATGACCGGAAATATGAAATTCGAAAGGGTTAACGAGTTTAAATACCTCGGGTCTATTATAACTAGCGAAAATAACATTAAAACGGAAATCAACGCGCGGCTGCACACTGGCAATGGGTGCTATTATGCAGCAAATACGCTACTAAAATCGCGATTGCTATCTAGAAACATCAAAGTAAGAATTTACAAAACGATAAAAATGCCGGTCGTCATGTACGGGTGTGAAACGTGGGCGCTGACGAAGGGAGTGGAGAATAGGTTTAGAGTTTTCGAAAATAAAGGACTTAGAAAAATCTATGGTTCAAAGAGGGACGAAGAGACTGGTGAATGGAGAAAACTGCATAATGATGAGCTGCATGCTCTCTACGGGTCAGCAAATATTAATAGAGTTATGAAAGCGCGTAAATTAAGATTGGCGGGGCATGTAGCAAGAATGGGCAATGAAAGAACAGTGGCGCAAGTTTTAAGAGGGAAACCGACTGATAAGAGACCTCTAGGCAGACCGAGAAACAGATGGAAGAAAAATGTAAGGGATGATCTAAAAGAACTAGGACATGATTACTTAAACTGGATGGAGGATGCACAGGATAGAGATGCGTGGCGGTTTCGGGTAGATGAGGCAATGAAATTTCGAGTTCGAATTGCTAATCGATAATAATAATAATACATAATTTTATTATTTGTTGGATAAGTTGTGGTAGTAAGAAACGTTTAAGGAACCAAACCCTTGAAGAACTATTTCGAGAAAAGAAGCATGGTATGGTGTAGGAAGTTTCTTAAGCTAATAATTCATTAAAGATGGTGGTGGTATCTTCCGATAATTCAGATAATATAGGTTTAGAATCATCTGCAATTGTTAATTCTGATTTGGTGGAGGAAGCTTCTCGAGCAGACAGTTCAGAAAATATGGTATTGGTATCTTCACATAATTCAGGGAATGCAGTTGTGGAATCATCTGAATTTCCTAATTCTCTTGTTGAAGAAATGCATGCTCCACAGGTGAGTTCGTCTAATGTAGTATTTTCAGAAGCTCGGACACCAGAATGTCCGCAGTCTAATGAACAATTTTCGGATACCATATTTGATATTGACAACAACATCGCAAACTAGATCGTTAAAAAAATTGATGACTTCACAAAGTATAAACTTTTAGAGGAACGTTGGAAAGTAGCCGATGATTTCCAATTTCCATTTTCCAAGCATAATAAATGTGAAAAAACAGTAAAACACACTGTAAATCTCTAACATTTTGAGAAATACAAGTGGCTCGTATTTTCGGTAAAAAAGCATTGGTCACTTTGCCTCTCACTCATTTTGCAAAACTTATTGGGAAGGACGGTGTTCTGGATCACAGCAAACGTGTATATCATAAAAGTGCCTTAGAAGTCGGAAAAGAATTTCTCGCATCTTATCATAATCATGCACGTGACGTGATAAGTCAGGTCAATCAAAAGCATTTATCTGAAATCTTAGAAAACAGAGACAGATTAAAGACAATCTTGAAAAGTATCATCTTTCTTGGGCGGCAAAATATTCCGCTAAGAGGGCATACACGGAGAAAAATGGAAGTGAAAAATTGGGTCTTTAGTGCTGGCAGTCGAGGTATTCATTACTGAACTGGCGTTATAAAAAAATTCTAGATTGAAAATCGGTTATTGATTCAAGTGCAATCGCGGTAATAACTCATTTAGGCAACTAAAGAGATTACAGCTTGTCAACGGTCTGACTCCCCTAGCGCACTGTACGGAGTCCAGTCCAGAATAGGAATCGTTCCTATACTCGCAACAGTAAAGAATGATCGGCTAAAAAGAATTTACAAGGATACAGAGCGGCGGCTGTTGACGGGTCGATATAGTCACTTTTCATTTTATAAACTTACATTTATTTATGTAATATACATACATATATTCAATACATTTTAAACATTAAATTATGAACATTTATTTGCTGAAACAGAAAAAGTCGAGTTAGATGAAAAACGTAGTTGCCGAGAATTAAACCCGGGTTTCGAAGACAGCAATCAGCTTCTCTCTGCAATCCAGTATTCTGGATGCTAAAGTAAGAGGCACTAAACGTCCTTATGGTATCATGCAAGCAAGCTTCGGTTCGGTGCTGTTCAAACGTTATATTGAGTGCGGGGCATCCAGGAATGGTTACTGGACTGCTGCAAACTCAGTCGAGTTCCCAATAGAACACTATAAACTATACTTCGATTAAGACCTCGTCCTTCCGACAACTGAGACACGATATATAGATTTCCATTATTGATTATTGATCCTCTAAGCAAACAAGTGCAGAAAGTCAACCTCCACTGTTAAAAATAGCATTAAATTTAAAATACAAATGTATATTAAAATTGATATCTCAAGCATATGAAATCGCTATTTAGGTATGTGCTTATTAAATTTCATATACATTCATGATAATTGCTCAGATAATACCGTTTTACACAAAATCAAAATAAGATTAGCAGTAATTTTCCATTCTTAATAATAAAGCATGATAACTTCTTAGAATTAATCAAAAATAAAATTTGATTTCAAGTCGAAAAGTTCCATTACGTAAATAAATGACAGATCTAACCTACAATCAACTATACTCACATTAAATTTCTACCCTTCAGGGCAAATTTTGGAAAGAATTCCACATGTACGTTGCACTTTCATCCTAAAAATCAATTCAGTCGATGAATTCTATATTATTACTTCAATTGCGATTATTTGATAAGATTTAAAGAAATAAAAGCACTTTGAGTTTTCCAGCACGCTGCTATACCGACCTGTATATTATATTTAATATGAAGTGTACAGCTATTCATATTTTAATGTATATTAAATTCCAACTACCGTGTATGCAAATGACTTCATATACATTTGTATTAAGTTTAACACAGATTTTTCTAACAGTGTCGATTTGAAGAACGCTGCTGATCTCGTGGCTGACACTATATCCATTCTCGAATAGCGTCGTCTGAATGCGAATGACTCCAACACGGCGTATGGATACGTTTGAACGCACTTGATACTAATTTAGGTATTGAAATAAAAAAAACCTCGCTTCTGCTGCCGACAAATCCAACTTTGAAACTACCAAACGGACACTGCAGAAGATTACTATCGGTTGTCCATATTTATTCCTCTACTGGATAATGTGCTCGTAGATTTAAATTCAAGATTTGATTCCAGTACTTTCGATGCTTTTCACCTACCACTTATCTTGCCAACCTGTGCTTTGGAGTCTGATGCGAAAAAGGAGGATGACACTGATAGCATCAAGAAACTAATAAATCTATTTTATCCCTTACGTGATGTAAACGAATCAACTGGAATCATTCTGCTGCAAAATGAGTACTTGCTATGGAAAATGAAGTGGACCCATCACCAATCACCCGTTCCTAGCAGGCCTATGAGGTTCATGGTGCAAAACTAATCGTAGGTAACAGCACCGAGCCGAGTACTAGACCCGCTGTCGATGAGAGACGAATAAAATATGGTGCTAGGTTTACGGTTGCTTATAATTAAATATATGAGGGTAAATAATCTTGAAATATATGTTTAGTGCTTATATACGAAGGTAATTTATACTTTTATTGAAAATTATACATACAATGGGATATATGGTGAACTATAGTAAACCTAACCTCACTTTGTATGTGACAGTCAGAAAATGATTTATCAACATTTTACGAATGCTATAAGATGAATGTT
The DNA here is from genome assembly GCA_932195095.1 of Andricus curvator. Classification (NCBI taxonomy): domain Eukaryota; kingdom Metazoa; phylum Arthropoda; class Insecta; order Hymenoptera; family Cynipidae; genus Andricus; species Andricus curvator. The sequence continues at coordinate 58,771 of CAKNYM010043736.1, read as the reverse complement.
GATAAAAAAGTTTGAAAAATATATTTTTTTTATGTTTACAAGGTTTAAATGGCACTTTCTACTTATTAACAAAATTTATTTTCTTGAAATTCGTATCTGATTGACAGTGGGTCTAGTACTCGGCTCGGTGCTGCCATCTAAGATTAGTTTTGCATCATGAACCTCATTGAAGCCTTATCGACTTCAGTCAGTTATGGGCCAAAATCGTCTAACTGGTCTCGCACTTCTAAATGTGCAGAGAGATATCCTATCCCAGTGGAAGTAGAAAGGATAATTGCGCGCGTCGCAAAGAGGGGAGAAGAGACGCCTAGACGCCTAAATGTTACTGTTTGGAAATAATCTTCTTATAGTTTATAGTTATAGTTTATAAAAATTCAAAGCGAAGAAATAACTTCAAAATTATTATTAACCTCCCCCTTGAGAGTGGAGGGGGATGGTTAATTATTGGGTGCCCCCCGCCCCTCAAAAGCCCTTCTCTGGATCCGCGCCTGGACATTTTGAAAGTTTAAATTTGAAACTGCAACATTGTGCAACTCAAAATTCGAAACCTCCAAAAATTAATTCAAGATAGAACTGTAGTTTCAAGACCTCAAAGATTAAACTGTTTTATAAGCGCGAATTCAAAACTATAATTTTAAATAAAAATTATAGAAATTTAAAGATAATGAATATATTAATAATAAGCATCATATCATGTAGTATCAAGTTATATTCAAAACGGCTGGATAGATTTTTTTACTGAAAAATGCGAGTTCTGTCAAGAAAAAACACTGTCATTTTCACCGTTCAAATGCCGAATTTTAAATACTGCGAGAAATATTGTGAACCTTTAATGTTTAATTATTCTGAACACTTTTAAAATTACATGCTTTCTAATTGGAAACTTTCAAAGCTTACAAAACGCGCAAATTATAAAGTGCGGAAAATCTCCCAGTGTAATATTTCTCTCCCGGCTTTATCTCGGTTTTGTCCATGTGCAAGTTTCTCCCGGCTTTCTTTCGGCTCTCCCGGGTGGGTGGCCACCCTGTATGTGTTATTTTGGTGTAAAAATAAAGGAGCGCATCGCTTTCCAAATAAAAAAAACGGCTTGCTTCGCCCGCAAGTTTGAGCGCGCCGTACACTAAAAAAAAAGTTTTTGAATCAAAAAAAATTTCTTTCATTCAAAGAAATGGTCGTACTGAATACGTCCAATCATGTATTTCTTCAATTCAAAGAAATCGTTTAATTGTATGAAAAATAAGAAATTATTGAAGCAAATAAACAATTACTTCAGCCTCTGAAATATTATTTGAGCGAATGGACGATGTCTCTAACTGAATGAAATTAGATATTCGGATTTAAAAATCAGTCAGTTGATATGCTCGAATACAATTTCAATTCCAACAAGTATTTTCTTAATTGAAAGTATTGGCGATCGGATAAAATAAACGTTTTTTTAATTGACAGATTTGATTTCTTGTTTCAATGAAGCGTACTGTAATTCAAAAATACGACCTATTGATGAGAGCAAAATATTTCTTTATATCAAAGAAATATTAATTAAAGAAAAAAATATACATTTTAAACCAAATAAATGACTCATTGTTCCAATGAATGTGCCATGAATGGGAATGAATATTTCTTTGAGATGAGAATATGTGGATTGGTGGAAAGAAATATATTTTAAAGTCAAGCAAATATTTTTCTTTGGTCTAAACCATGCGCGAGGGCAATAAAGTAGTTCGTACTTAAACTGTAGTACATATTTTCCTAAATAAACAAATGGATTCTTTCAGCTTAAATTATAATTAACATTGTTATTATTATAAATGTTTAATTTAAACAACGCATCACGAATATAATTTACAATCTTGATGAACCTGAAACAGAAAAATTTGATGAAAAATCCACCTCCAGCAGGCAGAAAGCCGTATTCAGCCCTCACCATAAATGCCAAAGAAATATTTCTTCAAATCAAAAACATGGATATTGAATTTAATAACATATTTCTTTGATCTAAAGAAGTATTCAATTGAAACAAATTATGCCAAATTATTGAATGTTTGATTTGAAAAAATAATTACTTTGTTGGAATAAATGTTTATTTGTTATGAATAATTTAATTATAGTAAGCAAATAAAACATTTCCTTCAACTGAAGAAATAAATATTTATGTAAACACAGTACCTTGTTCATCTAAATAAATCGCTTCATTGGTATAAATGCATGAACTCTTTGTAACAAATAAATACATTTTTAATTTAATTAATATTTTTTAGAATTAAATCCTTATTGCTTCGATTTGAATAAACTTAAAGACTTGACTCAAATATGCACAATTAATTGATTCAAATGCGTGCGAATCAATTCAAAGAATCGAACTCATTGAATCGAATAAATATTTCTTTGAACGACTAATCAGATTTCAACTAATCTAGAACCTTGGAATCAAAGAAATGGTTTTCTTGAATATAAGAAATATTTGTTTGAATCAAGAAAATATAGCCAAAGAATTCATTTCTTTAAATCAACAAAAGATATGTGGCTGGTTTAAATAAAAATTACTACTATTAAAGAATAGTTTCTCGATGCTAAGAAATAAGATTCAAGTAAATGCATTTTCTTGGTTCCAAAAATTCTTTTTTTCAGTGTAACTCAGAATATCGCACGCTGAGGGTATCGGTCGAAATGGTTATTATATACTAACCAAGAAAATTCTTACCGCTTGTGATAAACGACCAGTACCAGACCAAAAATTTTTGGTGGCCCGAGTTATATTTAATTTTCTTACTGGAGCCGGGATATTTTTGTGACATTTGTCACTGAAATGTTGTATAATAATTAGGGGAGAGTAGACTATAATGACGGGCTTTAAATTAAATGCCCTATACCCAATGGGAAATTCACAATGGGCGCAGTACTGCGCCAGTACCGGTTAGTACTGGCTAGTTACTGGCAGCCAGTGCTGGTGCCTATACTTGCATATCTCTGGGATGATAACGCTATTCTGTACTGGGGTGCCAGTGCTGGCCCAGTACTGAATATCGATACTGGCGCAGTACTGCCACAATAGGAAATTCACAATAGGCGCAGTACTGTGCCAGTACTAACTAGTAATATCGCGCTACTGGCAGCCAGTACTGGTGCGGTACAGCTGCGGTACGGCACACCACCGGCGCTGTACTGGCAAACTCGTGGCGTACGAAAATGCCGGAGTCAATTTAAAAAATGATAAAAAATCATTGAATTGTTTTTAGGACGCATCTACTTTATCCATTCATTATCATACGACTGCATATCGTCCGAATATTATTTATAATTTCAAACATTGAAATTTCATTCAAACATTTCGTTCAATTTTAGCACCCACTACTGCTATACTCTAACGATATGACAAAAAGGTATTTAAAAATTAAATATTAATTGATTGCGAGTATTTTGACTTTGAATATAATTGGTCCTGTGTAGAGTGAATACTTATATTACATTTTTAAATGTTATATTACAAATAAAATTTCTAACGCTACTGGGTATCGAACCTACATCCTACCTAAATCTATCCTCATAAGCTACAGCTCAAAAAAGTTAAAACATCAAATTTTAAACTCTTTTTTTCTAATTAAATATTTATTAATATACGACGATATGTAAATGTAAAATATACGAACTGTTAACAGGAATATCAATAAAATAATTTTTAAATAAATAATTCAAATCGATTACAATTTTTCTTCGTGTAATATTTCGTTTTTGGCGTTTTAGACTACTTTACAACTTTCTACAATGACAGGAAATGTAATTTTTTATGAACATTCAAAATTTTTAACAACTGAACTTAGAAATTTGATCGTGAACTTTGACAATTTTTTGATAAAAATTTTTTTAAACTTTCGTGTAAGGTTTGGTTTTTTTAGGTGTACTGCGCCGATCGTGGAGCCAACCATTGTTAGCGTTTTTTACTGGGCCCGTAAAGTGCCAGTATTGAACCGAAGATTGGTGTAACTCGGTGGGAAACTGGTTGGCCGTCATGCATTAGGCCAGAGTTCTGACAGTATTGAACCGACGTTTGGCATAACTGCGGGAAATGAGGGTTGGCCGCTGCTTGCATGATAAGCATTGCCCGTATTGCGCCAGTATGCAGGCGACGCTTGGCTCAACTTTGGCAAATAAAGGTTGGCCATTGTTAGCCTTTTTTACTGGGCCCGCAAATGCCAGTATTGAACCGAGGCGACAATTGGCGTAACTCCATAAGAAACCGGTTGGCCGTCATGCATTAGGCCAGAGTTCTACCAGCATAGGGCCAGCGCTTGTATGCCAGTGCTAGTTTTCCAGCATTGGCGCAGTACTGTGCCTGGGTTTCAGCCAGTACTATGACTGTACTGGTCAGCCAGCTGTAGCTAGCCATTACAGGCGCAGTACTGCGCCCGTTGTTATTAATGGCCTAAGTCCAAAATTGTCACATGGGTAAATTATAATGTGATTTTGATGTGGTACATTTTTTAAGGTCAAGCTAATATTATCAGCAAACACGTGTTATGGCTCAAACGCGGGTTTATTTAAACAATATGAAGATTATAGAGTAGAAAGTATACAATATAATAATTATGGTTTTAAAGAAAATACTTTGAAATTAAAAGTCTGAACTGAGGAGAAATAAGTTCCAAACATTTAAAAATGTCTTATACTTGAACACTAAAATAAACGATTTCACAATTTGAAATCATTTGTTCAAAGTTCAGATCTTGGCAGAATAAAAGAAAAAAAGCACAGTTTTGTCAAAAAATCGATTATATTGGAGGGTATATAAACCCAAGAAAATGTTATTATTTACACTTTTTTTCTAATATTTCTGAGCTAGTAGTCAACAATATTTCAACCTAGTAATTAATATTTGATTCAGAAATGTTTTATATTTTACCCTATCTTAAATAAAAAAATGAAATTGTTTTATTATGAAAATTAAATGAAACAGTTGTTCCATAATGCGAACTGTAAACTTTTACATAAGTTATCAAATATTTTAGTCACTTTATAAAGACCATTTTCATGATGGGAAACGTAATTTTTAAATTTAATTTTATTCATGAGAAAGATTTAATTTCTTGTAACTGAACCTCAAATTCAAACTTAAATTTTCTGTGATAAGAATTTTTACTAAAAGCTATATTTAGATATTTTTTTATAATTTTCAAAATTGTCTTAAAACTTCATAATTGAAAATAAAGATTTAGGGCAAGATAAACGTCCCTTACTGGTTATTATTTAATTTTCCAAAGTTCAACTCGTTGTCTTATTTCCAGTTGACAAGAGATGGCAACAAAATGTCGGTGAGGTATAGGAATTGGATAATTATTTTTTCTGTAAAATTGATTAATAGAAAATTACTTATTCAAACGAAGATTTCTTTTATTCGAATGGATCAACGTTTTATTTTTTTCAACATTTTGTAAACAAAAATAATTATTTCATTGCGATGATTATGTCGACTTCTGGCATGGAATAAATATTTTTGTTCAGTTTCGTGAATATACATTTATATTAAAAGAATATTTTTTACATTTGAATCATGTTTGCGTTGTGTTGACAATGATAATTGTTAGAATGCAGTAAATATTTGTTGAATTGGATGTAATGTTCCTTTATCTCAAAAGAATATTTCTTCAATTCAAGTACATATTTGATTGCGATATAATTATGTCGACTTCTGGCATGAAATAAATATTTTGTTCAGTTTAGTGAATATACCTTTATATTGAAAAAATATTTTTTAAATTTAAATAATACTTGCATTGTGTCGATTACAATCATTATTAGAATGCAATAAATATTTATTTAATTGAATGAATATTCATTTCTCTTCAATTAATATTTCTTCAATTTAAGTAATTATTTCGTTGCAAATATTATATCAACTTCTAGCTTGCAATAAATATTTCTTTCAATTTAATGAATATGCATTTGTATTGAAAGAATATTTTTTACATTCAAACAATTTTCTTATTGTGTTGATTATGATAATTGTTAGAATGCAATAAATATTTGTTTAACTGAATGAATATTGATTTATCTTGAATAAGTATTTCTTCAATTTAAGTCATTATTTCGTTGCAACAATTATATCAACGTATAGTGTTAAATAATTTTTTTTTCAATTGAACGAATATCAATTTGTAGTGAAAGAATATTTTTTCAATTTAGATAATTGTTTTATTATTATGATTTTGACAATTCTTAACATGGAATAAATATTTCTTCAATTGAATGAAAATTCATTTATCTTGAGTAAATATTTTCTTGACTCAAAAAAAAACTAATTGCTCCAATGATGTATGAATTATTTGATTCTAAAACATATTTCTCCCTTTGAAGGAATCGATTTCATTGGACTAAAGAAGGAGTTCTTTAGGCGCCTAAAACATACACGGAGAAACTTTGTACTGGAAAAGTTACTAAATTAGGTTACAATTGCGGGACAAAGGCGATAATTTGTATATTTTAATACAGTGGTAGTAAGCTGTACTATTTCCATATGAAAGTTTCGTGTTGATGATACCAAGTCTTAGTATTTTCTGTAGCAAAATCCTAGATAGGATAAAGTATTAGAGACATTATTAAATTGTATTAAAAGAATAGAAGTAATAATTATCTAAAATAACATAAAAGACTACATTTGTAAGAGGAACTACTATTGTCTGTACACGGAGAGACTTTTGATATCAATATTTGGTTCATTCTGCATCAATAATTAAAATAAAAGGTAAGAATTTATGGATAATCGGGGTACAGTTATAAAGATTCCTACCATAATAAGAGATGATGATATTTCTGTATGTATTATTATAAACTTGAGCGAGCAAAAATTAGTATTTACCTTTTGAAACAGTCTTATTTACTGTTTGAAAAGTGTGAATGTGAAAAAGTGATAATGGTCAATAACAAGTTTTCTAAAAAATATCGTCAATAGTAAATATTTTAAGTAACATAAGTTATAAGAAATGTAGGAAATTCTAGTATTCTTAAATAAGAATGTGTATTGAAATGAGAGCCACTAGTAATATCTGCAACAAGGATTTGCGAGAATTCTAAAAGACTATACATACTAAAAACGCCCGAACGTTTCCGAGCTGTTCCGTGTATAGCCGAGTACGCGACGATCAGCCAGCAGACCGACTGTGACCTGCGATTTCTCACCAAAAGTTTCAATTATACACGTTTGTAGTACAAACATATTTGTAACTAGTGCAGTATGCATTGAAGCTTAAACAAATTTTAATTCGGAAATTATTAATTAAAAGTCTCAATAATTTACACATATAAAATAGAAGCTTTTTATACTTTTCAGATGAAAATGTTCAATTAAGTGCAATTAAACTGCAAAACCTAATTTTTTACGCTTTTATAAATTGAGCAGTTCAAAGATTTCTGGTTAAGAAATATAAATCCACGCCCCTCTTCCAACTCAATAAGAACGTTCAAAAACAAATAAGTGCCTCTTCCTATTTAGAAAAACTTGAAAACATAAATTTCCTCCCTTCCAGTTCTATAAGAATTATAAAAATAACAAAATGTCCCTCTCGAAAATCAGAAAAAATTAAAAATCCAAATTTTCTCCCCTCCTACTCAATAAAAATATATTTGTTAAATTATCCTTTTCCGATTCAAAAAAATAAATAAAAATCTTTCCTAAAACACAATAAAAATCTGAAAAAGGAGAAAAAGGCCTCTTCCAATTAAAAAAAAATATGCCCGCTTAGCGGGCATATTCTCATCGCGCGCGGCTCGCTTCGCTCGCAAGTTTGAGCGCGCCTGGGGCGCGCGACTGTTGGATCTCGCGCTTCGCGTTCGATCATATATTTATCTCGCGCTTCGCGCTCGATTATGTATTCACCCCGCGCTACGCGCTCGGGCGTATTTACATCGCGCTTTACGCTCGGCTCCTCTAGATTTTTGAACTTCGTGTTCGACTTCGATGAAAAGAAAAAGTTTGTTTGAAAATATTATAAAATTATCAAAACCTCTATATATTAAGTGATTGTTAAATTTGTTTTAATTTTAGACTGAAAAGGAACTTTATTTACTCAAGGTGCTATCGACCTTAAGGAACACATTCTCATCCAGACACTCGCGCTTCGCGCTCGATATTTGATTTGAAAATCATTTGAACCTTGCGTTCCACGCTCGGTTCTGTGCATCGTATGATAGAAACAAAAAAGTTTGAGCGCACTTACGGCCTGCGATTTGGTAAATACACTGAGCACGCACTTTCTGCTTCGTGTTATATGTTCTTCATATACAAATTACTAAATTTGTATTTGATTTCAAATGAAAAGTAATGATATAATTTAGGCGACAAATTTTATTAGTTAACATTTTTTGTAGCTTGTGCCGTTTATCAAAAAAGTTAATTTTTTTCACTTTGAATATATTCTTACCACAAAAATTGATTACGGGTTTGTAAGTCTTTTTTGAATGCACAATTTGTGTTCATTTAGATGTTTTCGTACCTTGCATTGTTTTTTCAAAAATTTGATTTTTATTACTGTCAATGTTATTTTCACGAATAAAACAAAAACCACGCATCCTATCGAAACATGAGTCACAACAAATTTGTACCTCTTCCTTGGATGAACAAATTTTGTTTCGGTCATTTTTTCGTAGCTGGTAATATTCGTCTGAAAATTTGATTTTTCTATTTTCAATGCTGTTTTTTACAAATAAAACAAAAACTACGCATCATATTAAAAAGTGAATAATAAGAAATTTGTAGATCTTTTTTAGGTGCACAATTTTGCTAAGACGATCTTTTCTCGTATCTTGCGTAGTTTGACAGCAAAATGGAATTTTTTATTTTTCATTAATTTTTTGTGCGATCAAAATTTGAATTTTTTATTTTTCAAAAAATTCAAAAAGTTGTTATGAAAATATTATAGGGTTTGCAGGAATCAACGTTTTTCTCCTCTTGACTTTTTTCATATCGTGCGTTTTTCGGCTTAAAATGTTCATTTTCGTTTGTTTTTTGGAATTTTGAAAATGCTATAACTCCAGTAATTTTTTTTATCACGAAAAGTCATAAGAATATTTTGTTTGTCATTTTTCGTACTACTAATAACCGCACATAGAATTTTCAAATCTTCAAAAAAAGTGGTCTCAAAAATTTTCAAAATGCGCTCTTTTTGAATTTTCATTCAAAATAGCTGGTTAACGAACTCGTTCTCTCTTTTTCGGCCATAAAAAAGTATGCCAAAGCTCAATCAAATCTGATCATTTTTTCTAAAGTTATCGTGGCTACAGACAGACAGACAGACTACAGACAGACACCTTGGTAAAAATCGTTTTTTCTAACTCAGGGGGTCTCAAAACGTGGAGATTTGATGAAAACCGACTATGTCAAATTTTACATAAAACCAATACCTTCTCATTAGAATGAGAATGTAAAATTGGATCCCTTCCAACTCAATAAAAACCTTAAATATATAAAATGTATTCCTAATTTAACAAAAATTAAAAACTGAAATTTCCTCATTTCAAGTTTGATGAAAATTTTAAAAATACAATACTTCCCATTCTTCCACTGAATAAAAATTTAAAACCAAAAAAGTGACTCTTGAGAAAAAAATTAAATACCCAAATTTCGTTATTTATTTTAATTTTGGTCCTTTCAAATTGATAATTTTCAGTTGCTTTTTAACGTTACAATAAAAATTGTAACGTTGAAAGTTTAAATTTTTACCATTCAAGGCTACCTGTTTCAAACAATTCAGTTTCATATTGTTTAGTTTTTAATATTTGATTTATAATTGCTCATTTTGAAATTTTTGTAATTAAAAAATGTCTAACTGAATGAATTATAAATTGGATATTTTAGACTGAAATAATATTTGAATAGGATTTTAAATTGAATAAAAGCGTGTAATTATGAATATATTAATTTTAAGTTATTTTCACATTGAAAGTAATTTATAAAGTTTCAATCAGACATTTTAATTTGCTTAATTTATTGAAGCTTTCATATTAAAAAAGTTGAATTTTCAACGTTAAAATTTGTGAATTGTTCAATTTTCAACGGATTTAGAATCGTTTTGTAAAATAATCATTGTACAATTTTTAACCGTCGAACTACAGTTCAATTTTAAAAATCATTAATCAATTTATATTTACAGTTCATCAACTTAACACGTTTGCATAAACAATTTTAAATTTCCAACGCTTCTAATTTTGTATTCTTAAAGTCTTCGAAGCTGAATTTTTAAATTATTTCAAAAAAAAATTTACGTTTAAAAATGAAGACAAAAAATTGAAAAATTGTAAATTAAAAGATTTTAGAATTAAGCGTTGTAAACTGAATGTTGTAGTAATTGAAACAGTTAACAACTGAACTCAACATTTAAAAAAATGTTGAAATCGAACTCATTTTTAATTGAATTATATCATGTGATATGATATTTGTGATATCCCAAGTGATCTCATAGATGGTTCTTCTAAGAATTTGTAAAATTCCCTGTGAACAAATAAATTCACTGTCATTTCTCGGTTTTCCCGTTCTCAAAAAATTCCTGGTCATTTCCCGGTTTTCGGTCCAGCGGCCACCCCGTAAGGCGTAAGTGATGAGTTCACAAAGCTTCAGATGTAGATTATTGGGGAGATAAAATCCAGTAAATGGTAGTGTTATTTGAAGAAAAATGTTGTTATAGGATTATCTCCCTCGGAACTTAGACACGGGAAAAGTATTTTATTGAAAATATTAATATGTTCAATATGCTCGGAATTTTAAGTTGCTATGAAAATAATAAAAAAAATTTTATACAAAAAATGAAGGAGCTCATTTTTCTTTCAGGCTCGAAAGGGGTGCAGTCCAATATGTCAAAGGCATTTTTCGTTAAAAGTTTGATTTTTTTAGTAGTAATTATAATTTTCCTAAAAGCTTGTATCATTAGGAAATTTAATTAATTAATTAATTGTTGTATACTTATTATAGTGGTATAGAAAACATCCTTATTTGTTCTTATAAAATGGCTCCATCCCCTAAAAATTCTTCCTTTTCGTGTCAAAATGTCCCCTGAATATTGGCAGAATTAAAATATATATATATAGCTATCTGTTAATCCCATTATTTGCAAAAAAGTACTTATGTTATTTTAGTTTCCGCTATTAATGGATTGTTCTACTTTAGAATAAAAAAAGATAAAATGCATATGTACCGAAATAAAATAATCCATTAATTTACGTCCTTATAACTGTACTTTTAATTTCGTGTTTCAAATTTTGAAATAATTCTGAAGCAGTCTTTCAATTCAGTTCTTAAGTTTCTGAAACCAAATTTTTCATGCAAATGTTCGTCGCGTTAATAGTTTATTTTTTCTTGGATGATGATCTTTCCGATTGAATAAATTACCGTATATATATATATATATATATATATATATAATTTGAAAAAAAAGTTAAACAACCACCGCAGGCTCCCACTAAGAGCAACTGCCATCCAACAAAATGTCAATAGCCCCCAGTAGCACCGCGGTAAATCACACCTATGGCCACGTCTCACAACCGTGAGATGGGTGGTCACAGGCAACGACAAAATCACAACGACAGGCCGGCGAAACCCTCGTGTGTCTTGAGGACACGAAGCGACCCAAGGATGACAGCTTTCTGCATCCATCTCGCAAGTGCCTTGGCATATTTTTGGCACGCGGGTATGGCTTTAAGTTTACGAACCAGTGATAGTTTCCACCTCTGAGAGCACCTATCAAAAGGACAATTATTTGTACCGAATATTTTGGGTACAGTCGTTGTATCTCTCTTTTCAGGTCTTGATACCTCTCCTCTTTTTCTTTCTCCTTTGCAGTGATACTGTATTCGGACGGAGCCGAGAATTCGATCACGAATATAGTTCGTTTCTCGAAGCCTTGGAGAACAATGTCAGGCCTCGAGTGCGCAACAGAGACTGCTGCCTGAAAATCGTAGTTCCAGAAAATTTGGCACTTCTCGTTCCGGCCAATCGACTCTATCTCCTTTGGAGCATTCGGCAGGGCAGGGTCGCGGCCAACACCGTAAGAGCGACAAAGATTGTGTGTATATATATGCATTATATGTATATATATATATATATTTGTTTCTTATTTTCCATTAAATGTTATTCTCATCTACCCTGAAAAATATATCAGTTCTAAAAATTTATATTATTAAAATTCATAATTTGCATTGGTATTGTAACAAAAGTATTTTCTTTGTCTTGTTTTTATGATTAAAAAAAGTGCGCATCCTATTTTTAAAAAATTTGTTATTAAACATTTTATTGCAACTTGTGTTGTTTTTTCATAAATTTAATTTGTTTATTTTCAATAATGTTTTTCAGAATTTTAACCTAAAATACGCATCCTAGGGTAAGGTGGTTCTAAGCAAATTTTTAGATATAAGTTAGGCGAAAATTTTTGTAAATAAAATGTTATTGTAGCTTTTGTCCTTTTTCCAAAAAGTTAATTTTTTTTCATTCTTAATATATTTTCATAACAAGAGTTCATAACAAATTTGTAGATATTTTTTGGTTGATCAACTTTTGTCTTCTCATTTTTTTCGTCTATTGTGTCGTTTTTCCAAAAATTTAATTTTTTTTATTTTTAATCTTACTTTTTACGATGGAGAGAAAATCTACTGGTCCTATCTAAAAATTATCATTAAAAAATTTTTAGAATCTTTTTGGGTGAACAACTTTTGTCTTATAATTTTTTTTCATACCTTGTGTCGTTTTTCAAAAAAAATAATTTTTTTAGTTTGAATGCTAATTTTTATGACCAAAACAAAGACTACGTGTCCTATCAAAAAATTACTCAAGACAAATTTGGATAAGTTTCGACTATTTTTTGGAAGAGCAACTTTTTTTATACATTTTTTTCATAGCTTAAGTCGTGTGTCCCAAAATTTCATTTTTTTTATTTTGCTTCCTCATAGGCATAGATGAAGCTTTGTAATGGTAACATTTTCCAAAATTTTTAAATTAATTTAATTGAACCTTCCCCAATTTAAAAATGTCTAATACAATGTTCTAAGCAATTGTCCAGATGTGTGTGTGTGTGTGTGTGGGTGTGTGTGTGTGTGTGGGTGTGTGTGTGTATGGATGTGTGGATGTGTGTGAATGTGTGGACGTGTGGATGTCACGCTTTTTTGTGAACACGATAACTTGAAAACGGTCGCAGATAAGTTGATGAAATTTGGAGGGCTTATTTTCCCGACTAATATCTTAAAACTGACCGAAGGATTTCTAAAAATATTTGTTGCATTTTTTCTGAGCACTTAATAATATTTGAAAAATCGGTTTTTTATAGTAAAACTTTTTTCATTAACATAATTCAAAGTTAATGCAAGAATATAAAATATTCCTTGGTTCGAGACGAATCGATTGACCTATAATATTAATATATTTTATTAAAGCGTAGGGAAGTTATGGTAATTTATATATTTTGAAAAACGGGTTTTTATAGTAAAACTTTTTTCATTATCATAATTCAAAGTAGATGCAAGAACGGAAAAGATGTGTTGATTCGATTTGAATCGATTGACCTATAATATTAATACATATTATTGAGGAGTACGGAAGCTATGGTAATGCATAATATTTAAAAATACGGTTTTTATAGTAAAACTTTTTTCTTGAACATAATTCAAAGTTGATGCAAGAATATAAAAAATTCCTTGGTTCGAGACGAATCGATTGACCTATAATATTAATACATTTTATTAAATAGTAGGGAAGTTATGGTAATTTATATATTTTTAAAATCGTTTTTTTATAGTAAAAATTTTCTCATTTTCATAATTTAAACTTGATGCGAGAATAGAAAAGTTGTTTTAATTCAGGACGAATCGATTGACCCATAGCTTATACATTTTATTGAAGAGTAAGGAAGCTATTGTAATGCATAATATTTGAAAACACGATTTTTCATAGTAAAACTTTTTTCACTAACATAATTCAAAATTGATGCAAGAACGGAAAAGATTCCTTGATTCGAGGCAAATCGATCGATCTATAATATCAATACACTTTATTGAAGATTAAGGAAGTTATGCTCTTTTATAATATTCGAGTCATCTGTTTCAAACAGAAAAACTTTTTTCATTGACATAATTCAAAGTTGACGCATGAATAGAAAAGACTTTTTGATCCTAAATTTTCAAATAGAGTAATTCTGACAATTTTTGTAAAGAAATCATAAAGCTGGGAATGGGATAGGGTGCGACAGAACTTTTCCCATCCCTTTTCTAGCTCGAAAAATTATCATTTCGAATACAAAATTTGATTTGTCTGATTTGTCTTTGTGTTAAAATTTTTTTTTGTATTATTTTGTAGTTTTGCATTTTTTGTACATTTCTATTTTTAAATTGATCAAAATGAAGACTTTGGTTTGTCTATTATTGAAAAAAATAACTAATGCTTCCTCTATGAGGAAGCAAATACATTTGCTAACGGGAAGCAAAGTGCTTGTGAAATGAGCACCATATAATTATAAATACAAACAAAGTGGAAACACTCGAGATCGAATTCACAGCTAGTTTAATATAGTTTTTTACGAATAAAAGAAAAAGCACACATCCCAACAAAAAATGATTTAAAACATACTTGTAGCTCTTTTTTGATTGAACAACTTTTGTCTCATTATTTTTTTTCATAGCTTGTGTCGTTTGTCCGAAAACTTATTTTTTTTTATTTTATAGTTACTTTTTACGATTAAAACAGAAATTACGCATTCTCTCAAAAAATAATTCATAACAAATTTGTAGATCTTTTTTGGGTGAATAATTTTTGTCAATTTATTTTTTCTGCATCACGTCTCGTTTTTCAAAAAACTTAATTTCTATATTTTTAATGTCAGTTTTCACGATTAAAATAAAAACTACACATCCTATCAAAAAATGATTGATAACGTAGATCTTTCATAGTTGCATAATTTTTTTTATTTTTTTTATTTTATTGTATCTTCAATAGTTTGACCGCAAAATGGAATTTTTGATTTTTTATAATTTTTTGTGGGATCAAAATTTGAATTTTCGATTTTTCAAAAATTTCATAAAGCTGTTATGATAATTTTGTAGGGCTTTCAAAAAGCAAAGTTGTTCTTTTCTTTACTTTTTTTCATATCTTGCGTTATTTGGCTTAAAATGTTAATTTTCGTGTATTTTTTTGGATTTCGAAAATGCTATATCTCTAACAATTTTGTTTTTATAAAAAAAAGTCGTGAATATAAATTGTTCGAATGTTCGAGTGCTACGGATGGCCGTCCATCGAATTTCTGAATTTGAAAAAAAAATGGTCTAGAAAATTTTGAAAATACTCTAACGTTTTGAATTTTTATCCAAAATAGCTGGTTAACGAACTTGATCTTTCTTTTTGGTCCCTCAAACTTTGTGCCAAATTGCAACTTAATCTGATTAGTCTTTCACAAGTTATCCGGTATACAGACGACGATAACGCCAACGACGACGACAGACAAATAGACACCATCGCAAATCCGTTTTTTTCGTATTCAGGGGGTCTCAAAACGTGGAGACTTGAATAAATCCACGATAGTCATTTTTCACATAAAATTAATACCGATTTGAAATCGAGCTGTAAACGAGCCGAAGATGAGCCGATGGCAAGTACTGTAAACTTCACAAGAGTTGCAACTGTCTACTTTTAGCACCTGTGGCACACGATATTTTTTGTAACAAATGCAGGAAATTTTCGATTTGAGAAACAATAAGAATAAATTTTGCGGAAATTTATGGTAATTTTTAGAAATTTATGGTAAGATTACCAAAAATTTCCAGAAATTCAAGGTATCCAAAGCTTTTTGGAACAAATCCGAAAATTTCAAAGATTTCCGGAAAGTGGAAAATTGCTAAATTTCCAAAATTTCCGGAAATGTATGAAAAGTTGCTAAATCATCGGAAATTTCAGGTATCCAAAGCTTTTTGGGACAAATCCGAAAATTTCAAAGATTTCCGGAAAGTGGAAAATTGCTAAATTTCCGGAAATTTATGAAAAGTTGCTAAATCATCGGAAATTTCAGGTATCCAAAGCTTTTTGGAAAGATTCCAAACATTTCCAGAAATTTATGGGAAATTGCTAAATTAACGGAAATTTCAGGTCGCCAAAGCTTTTTGGAAAAAATTAAAAAATTTCCGGAAATTTATGGAAAATTGCTAAATTACCGGCAATTTCAGGTATCCAAAAATTTCTAAAATTTTCGGTAATTTATCCGTAATTGGTGGTAATTTATCAGTCATGTATGGTAGCTTATCACTTCGAGTTTGTCCAATCACTGTTCACTACTCACAATCTGGCTCTCAAGCGTGAAATCATAATGAAGTGAGGATATTATTCCGGCAGTCCTGGAAAGTAAATCTGAATCGAAATGCGCAAGCGCAACAGCAAGAAAAAGTAATCTTGCTGGAACTGCGCAAGCGCAGCAGCTAGAAAAAGTAATCTTGCTCAAAGAGCGCAAGCGCAGCAGCTAGATAAAGTCTTTTTATAACTGCTTTTTACCACGACTTTGGAATTGGTCACTTCCCGCTCGCAATACATGCCTCGAAAAGCGAACATTTCGTGCGTGCATTACAAAAAGTATCTTTCTATCTCTAAATTCAATTCTAAAATAGTTCCGTTTACTTTAATTTATAACAACAATACTTATATTTTCTGTAAGCTAGCACAAAGTTTCGAATTAGGATTAAATTTAATAACTAGATACAATATAAAATTTGGATAGTATTGTTTTCTGTAATTAAACAAATAAAACTATAACATCTCATAGTATTTAATTCCATTAGCGTATCAAATACTCATTAATATATTTATGACTCATTTTCATTCATTATTATAGCGACACAAATATGGAGAAACGGAACCAATATTTGTCCATTCCTTCCTTATCGAATAGTACTTTTTGATGTTATTCAGCACTTTTTTCGCAAACGAAATTTTCATTTTGCGCCGTAAATATTGCTAGGTTTAAATAAACTTTATCTTATTACTTTTCCAAGCAACTCTGAAGTATTATTTAGTTGTCTACATTTAATTAAGACAGATATTCTTTTGCAAGTTGTATAGTATTATATGTTTTTGAAATTATTTTGATGTCAGGGTAATTCTCCCAAAAGTTCGAACTGGATCGATTGTACGAGCGTGTCTTGGTCTTTCGGATGCGGAATTAAAGGGGTAACAAGCACAAGAGGACACCCTTTCGGTAATTGACGGCAAATATTAATAACTGCGGCGGGCGACGGGGCGAGAGTGCGATTCAAAGACTGGGAAAAGCCCGGTCGAGAGGGTAAACCTTGAACTGGTTATACTTAAGAGCAAATACATAATGCCTCGATGGTTCTGCGCGCTCTTCCGCGAAGGGAAAGGAGCCGTCGTGGCACTCGTGATTGAAATTTGGAAACTCGCTTTGACACAATTATGCAACCATTCTACTACGAAGATATTAACTCGACCGACCCCATCGAATTCGCTTTCTCGCTTTCCAATGAGTGGAGCGAGGAAGATTTGTCGTTTCCACATCAGAGTTACGAGGGTATCTCCTATCGCATCTACACTCGAAAAGATGGAATTAAGATCAGGGAAATAAAGCTAATAAGAAAATAAGAAGCTTTTTCACAATGCAGAATTCCAAGGATCTTTGTTAGAACGAAGCCTGGTCTGTGCAATGCAAGAAGCCCTTGTCGAAGAAATGTTTCACCGGACTTATTCATCAATAATCTTCCCATGCTCGAAATTTACGTTTAGCACCAACTGTCGTCACATCCGTTCAAACCTTAGGACCTTCTTTCGCATCTTGCGCTCTAAAACTAGCCACTGTATATCTTTTAAGCATACATTTCTGGGTGTAAAAATCTTCTGTTGCTGACCTCTCCCAGACCAGACCGTCTGGTTTCCAATCTTGGCGCTGACCATATGGTCTGGCCTGGGCCTGGCCAAAACTGTAACGTTTTTTTTTCGGTTAGCCCCAGGCCAGGCCGTATGGTCAGTCGCTAGTTATTGGCTGGGCAGCCATTAGTGAATGGCTGATTATCCACTAGTTGGAGGCTGGTCAGCCGCTAGCTGGACTCCTTTCATTTTTTTAATAACTTTCAAAAAAGCCATTCTTCACTATAACTATATTTAGCTGATCAGCGCCAAACCTGAACCAGGCCAGACTATCAAGGTAATAAGAAAAATAGTCTTGATTTGATAGTGTGAATTTCTTATCTCCTATCATTTTAGACAACCTGTAACGTTTTCAAACTATGTCCAAAATAAATTTTCTGATCGAACTCAGAACCCTTTTTGTTCTTGACTCGCAGATCAGCGCCAGTCCTGGGCCATACCAGACCCAACTTTGGCTTTTTATTGGTCTTTGATGACTGAGCAGCTATAGACCTGAGCCAGATCAGACCTTCCAGACTAGACGGTGTCTAGGTAATGTCATACCCGGGAATGCTTTGCGTATTTTTCAGTTCAAAATCCATCTTTACAACTCCGCGATCGAATAACGTATAGTTACACAAAATAAAAGTTTTAGTTCGACAAACATACACAGAAAAAATTAGCACCGACTCAACAAAATATCGATACGAATACGGGCTATATAATATTTCTCTGATCCAAGAAAAATTGTCTTGTTTCAAGAAAATGTGTTTGAATAAAAAAAATCTTGTTTCTTCAATCTAGAAAATGAAAATATTCTACCAACTGTATTCGTCATGATATTTTCTTGATTCAATATTAATTCTTATTTCGTGTACAATAAAAAAAAATGGAGATCATAGTAACTTTCTCACTTATTTTTCTTGCAGACTGGCATTATCCTGTGACTAGGAAAAACGAAAAATGGTCTATGTAGGTCTCGGTGGCATAATTATTGGTTAACGCGCCAACTCATGAAAAGAGAGAACTTCCGGTTCAAACACGGGTCGAGATAGATTTTTTCTTGTTTCTCCGAAAGTGATCAGTAATCGTCAATATTAACGTCAAACTTATTTTGCAATAACTTTATTTTTTATTGAAAGGGGAAAATGCTTAAAATTCGACAACCCAAAATTATTAGAGAATCTGAAACTGTTTCAAAATCAACAAATTTTCGATCTTTTGATAAAGCTTAAACCCCATTCGAAAGTGCTTTGGTACTAGGATTTATGTACACTTCTACAGTATATAATAAAATCATAAACCTCGATTTCTTAAATTTGGTTCTTTTGCGTTTTTAAACTTTATTGCAAACTTGAGATTCAAAGATTCACCTCATAAAATGAATTGTAAATTATTATTTCGGTGATAATTGTTTAAATTTCCAACCTTTATGCGTGAGAAGATTTTTTTACAATCTCATTCATGAGAGTGTAATGTAATCGTCCAAATTTTCGATCCCCAGTTTTTAACGGATTTTAACGTTTCGGCACTCACAGAATCCGAAAATAATAAAATTTAGTTGGTGTCTGTATGTATGTATGTGTGTGTTTACACGCATGTTGTGGCCACGCTAACTTTTTAAGGATTTGTCCAATCAAGTCAGCCTCCCGTGCGGAAATTTAAATCCGGGCACTATAAGGTCCTGAAAGGATTGCCGTTTTATATTTAAGGTCCGGATAAGTAAATCCTATCAGGCCCTTATGGTGTTCCGTCACGCTCGGAATTAAAAGGGCCGTAATTGGCTACCTTATAAGGTCCATGTCAGGCAGCCTTTTTTGTACCTTTAAAATAATTAAGGTCCTTTGCAGGGCCGTCATTATTTCGTATCGAATCCCTTACTTATTTTTCAAATGAGAATGAAATAAATATAAAAATATGTATGCTGACTTCCAAAGGTGATGTTTTAATAAAATACATATTATTATGTACAATAATATATATTAAAATCTTTTTCAATTCTGTCAAGTATTATAAAATTTTCCGTATCCGTACAGCGCGCGTACACAGTCGCGACTAACAAAAATTATACAACCGAGATATCCACATTAGGGATATCTCGCAGCAGCAAAAGAGTCAGCTCGACCGTAAGTGCAATAGAAGAGCCTCGCCCTAAAGTAACCACCTTTTTTATCACGATAGCATTTATGCCAAGTAAGTATGATTTTCGGCGCCTCGACTCCTGTCTTAAACACTCGACGCGCCGTTTCGACTGCGAGAGAGGCAAATCGTTGTGCGCCCTGGCGCACCACAGCCGAACTTTTGCCCAAGGCGGCAAGATTCAAATCTTCAAATTTTAAATCAAATCTTTTTGTGTCAAATCTTTTATCCATGAATCGTGGTTTATCATTCATACCATTATGAGAGTTAGATATATGAATATACGAAATTATTTATTAAAGCTAGAATAAAATAATTATTTGTTCAACATAATACATAATAAATAATTTAAGATATCAGAATTTGATTAATTATTATTTATAATGATTAATAATGCGATGAAATTGCAATATTATTATTTCAAGCATTTTACATAGCTGAGCACTGTAGATTATTGTTAAACTATTGTAAAAAAATCTAATATACTAGATGAAAAAAATTCAACATGAATTAATCTATTTTCTCCTTTTTTTACGAAAGTGACTATTAATCATTATCATTATTATGAAAAGTTTCAATAAACTGCGTTACTTAATAAAAAGGGCAATCTATCCGGGCTTTATTCGTACCTGATCAGGGCCGTAAATACGGCCTTTTATCAGATTGCCTTAATTAAAAATAAGGCTAGCCTATCCGGGCCTTATTTGGACCTGACCAGGACCGTTATATACATTTTTTAATCAGGCAACCTTATCAGGGCCTGGTACAAGCCTTTTTTAAAATAAGGCTAAAAAAGGCATTTTCCGCACGGGTTGATAAAATTTTTTAGGATCCCAAAATGAAGGTCAAGTTATAGTAAACGAGATATTTCCGACCCAAATTAAAAAAACTTAGAGCATTTTCAATATTTAAAACAAAATTTTTTGAAGAGTTTTATAAATTATTACTAGATTTCAAATATATTTCGAAACTATGCTAATGAAATTTTTGATTTGAACAAAATTCAAAAAATTATATAGTTTGCAAAATTATGGAATTTTGGTTTTTTTGAGAGATGCATATGTTTTTATCGTGATTTTCAGTATATTTCATCAAGATTCATAAAGTATACCAGGTGTATAAGCTTAAATCCGCTGTTTGCTCATAGATGGCGTTAGTGAGCCTATGAAGCTACCATGGACACGCCATACTTCTTTTTTATGAGTTTGATATCTGTCAACATGTAATCAGTGCACTGCACATCATTAGCAATTGTATACAACAACATATTTGGTAATCATGTCTAGTATTTTTTGCCAGAAAAAGAGCATCTGCGGGAAGCTCTGCTTTTCTGCTTCAATTTGAAGAAATCGGCTGCCAAATCGCATCGAATACTTGTGGAGGCCTATGTTGACAGTACTTTATCGGAAACAACGTGCAGAGTTTGATTTCGGCGGTTCAAAAACGGCAATTTTGACCTGAGCAACAAGAAGCGTGAAAATCGGCCCAGGAAGGTTGAGGACCATCAATTGCAGGCTCTTCTGGACGAGGACGATATCCAATCGCAAAAAATGCTTGCCGAGCAATTGGGTGTTACTCAAGTAGCCATTTCCATGCGTCTACGTGCCATGGAAAAGGTTCAAAAGATCGGAAAATGGATGCCGAATGAATTGACCGATAGGCAGATGGAGCAAGACCAAAACACATGCGAAATCTTGTTCGCCAGACAAAAAAGAAAGACGTTCCTGCATCGGATTGTGACGGGCGATGAGAAGTGGATATATTTCGAGAATCCTAAGCGCAAGAAATCGTGGGTTGATCCCGGCCAACCCTCAAAATCTTTCCCAAGGCTTCCCGCATATGCTCTTTTTCTGGCAAAAAAAAACTAGACATGATTATCAAATATGTAGTTGTATACAATTGCTAATGATGTGCAGTGCACTGATTACATGTTGACAGATATCAAACTCATAAAAAAGAAGTATGGCGTGTCCATGGTAGCTTCATAGGCTCACTAACGCCATGTATGAGCAAACAGCCAATTTGTATTAATTTTTGCTGAAGTAAAATTTCTTCAAAAATTTTTAGAGATAAAAATTTAGACTACCAGGCCGCATTCAATGGTAGTGGGGGGCCTTTAAAAATAATGTAAGGCTTTTTGAGAGCTTCGAGGGATTAATTGAGAAAATTTTCGTTTGTTTTTAATAGTTTCAACGGAACTTCAAAAAATTGTTTTTCTAAGAATTTCTGACATGTTAAGGCTTTTTGAGAGATTCCAGGGATTAATTTTGATGATTTTCACTGAATTTTTATAATAATATTTAAACGCTTTTTCAAAGAATTTCATAAATCAAGAACTAAACAGTATTTCAGAGATTTTTTACATTATCGAGAGAATATCAGAATATTCTTCAAATACTTCATTTTTCGAACACTTAAATTCGAAAGGCGACGAAATTTGAAGCGAACTTTCGACACATGGCATTCCTTTGTCCCTCTAAAGCAAACAAAATTAGTCTTGAATCAGTTTTTGAAGAAATAGGACGTGTTTCTCAAACTGAGAAAGAAACCAAATATAAAATTCTAAAATTTTGATCATTTTTCCTTTAAACTGTGTATCTATATACAAAAAATTGCATAAAAGATTTTTTTAACCGCGTATAGTTTTTTAATTTAATTATACCGCGTAACTCACGTGTAATCTGAAAAGTGGACAGAAAATAGAAGAGCGCGAAACCTTTTTTCAAAGATAAGTTTTTCTTTTATACCAATTTGTATTAATTTTTGCTGAAGTAAAATTTCTTCAAACATTTTTAGAGATAAAAATTTAGACTATCAGGCCGCATTTAATGAAATGTGGGAAGGGGGCGCTTCAAAAATACTGGAAGGCTTTTTGAGAGATTCCAGGGATTAATTTGGATGATTTTCACTGAATTTTTATAATAATGTTTAAACGCTTTTTCAAAGAATTTCATAAATCAAGAACTACACAGTATTTCAGAGATTTTTTACATTAGGGATTAAAAATTCTAATATTGCAGTTCAATTATTATAACTATTTTAATATTTCAAGCAGGAGCAAATTTAATATATATCTATACATAACTCTTTTTCAAAATAAAAAAAATAAAAAATTTGGCTCCTCGTTTAGAGGTAGGCCGAGATTCGGCAGATGGGCACATAATAACTCCTGTCTAATACAACGCTGCTGAAGGCTGGTAACCTTCTCAGCATAAATCACCAACCAATTGAGACTCTCTGTTTCCTTTCTCTGTCCTCCCCCCCAACCCCCATTCCAGTAACAGAAGTTTTTGGTGGGACTGACGTTACAACTAGACTCTCCACCGTACGACGAATAATCACTTAACTTGGACATGATTTCGGCTCGCAAAACAAATTTCGCACATAAAGGTGATAGTTGGGTGTACAATCTAAACATGAATAATACAACCAATAAAGTAGCCTCGGAATGGACTGAAACCTTGATTGACGAAATGCATACACACGGTAAACGTAAAGTTCGAGTTTCAGGCGATAAATGGAGACTGGGTGTTTGGAATGCTAGAGAAGTGAATGATCTTAAAGTAAGAGAACTGCGAGAAACCATGCACATAAGGAAAATAGATATTTTATGTGTACCTGAGACGAAGAAAAAGGGTTGCGAAAGTAGGAACATAGAAAATGGGGTGTTGAAAGGCGGTTTTAAAATATGGTCAGGAGTAAACAATGAATCACATGCTAGTCAGGGGGTCGGTTTAATTATGTATGAAAAAGCAAGACAACATCTCAAAGATCATGGTTTTGTATCTCCCAGATTGTTTTGGGCTAGAATGAAGGTAGGAATCAGAAGATTATTTATCATAGCGTGCTACGCCCCAGTTGATAGTGACCCGAGAGAAGTCAAAGACGCCTTCTGGGATACTTTAAATGCCACAATAAGTATTTGTGATCAAGGTGAAAGAATAATTCTGCTAGGAGATATGAACGGATGGATCTGTGTCCAACGTCAGTATACAGACACAGAAAGGGTGCTAGGTAAATTTGGAGATCCAACAAGAAAAAATTATAACGGGGAAAAATTAGTTAGCTTATGCTTAGAAAAGGGCCTATTTATTACAAATACTTGGTTTAGACATAAAATGATCCACACGTACACCTGGTGTAAAGGAAGCAACTGCTGTGTAATTGACTTCGTTACTGCGGATGAAAGACTAAGAGAACTAGTCAAAGCTACAAGAGTCATTAGGGGTTCCGAATGCAATACTGATCCTTACCTTGTAGTCTCTAAAATAAACTTAGGGCGGGGATGGAGAAGAAAGAGAACAACAAAAACAAAACAAACGCGAATAAAGATTGAAAACTTACAGAAACCGGAAGTGCGAATAGACTTTCAAAATAGGTTAAACGAACGTATAGATGAGACAATTTGAAAGGGGTTATTGAACAATAAAGATATAGAGGGCATGTGGACTTTGCTACGGGATATCATCGTTAAAACTGCGACCGAAGTATGTGGTACGGCAGTTGTAGGAAGAAAATCTGGTGATGCATGGTGGAATGATGAAATTCAGGCAGCCCAAAAAGGAAAAAAAGAAGCGCACAACAAAACGCTGAACAAGACAGGTCTTAGCGATGAGGAGAGAAAAAGGCTCAAGAATGATTACAGACACAAAAATAGGAAAGTTAAACGACTAGTTAAAGAGAGTAAAGAGAAAATCAGAATAGAAGAAGAGAACAAAATACAAAACTACTTTGAAGGAATAATGAAACTATTATATAAACAGTTGAAGGAAAGTAAAAGTACAGAGTTTGCCAGCATGAGAAAAACAGCAAAGGTGAAATGCTATATGATATAGACGGGCTAGTAGACGCTCTAAAAGACTCTTTTAAAGAACTATTAGGAGGTGAAGATATAGGACAACAAAACTGCGACATAGAACATAATGAATTAGAAAACCCAATTGAAAAAGTCTGTGTCACTGCGGTCAGAGACATAATAAAGAACTTGAAAAACGGTAAGGCTGCTGGTGTAGACAGTATTAGCGCTGAAATGCTTAAGTACGGTGGCGAGTACATACCTCACAGGTTGTGCGAATTGATAAATTTAGGTATCGAGACGGGAGAAGTCCCAGACGATTGGAGAAAAGCGATTATCGTACCAATATACAAAAGAAAGGGAGACAAAAGCAACTGCAGCAATTACAGAGGTATCAGTCTACTAAGTACCGTCAGTAAAATATACTCAAAAATACATATTCGTAGGGTAATGGAAATCACAGAAGAAAAGATATGGAAAGTCCAAAGTGATTTTATGCCAGGCAGATCATGTACAGATCAGATATTTAGCCTAAGACAGATCACAGAAAAAAACCTGAGAGTAGGAAAGAAAGTTTTCTGTGCATTTATTGACCTAGAAAAAGCATTTGACAAGGCGAATAGAAGTAAACTTTGGGATGTCCTTAAAGAGTACGGAGTAAATGGAGGGCTCCTGTAAGCAATAAAAACAATATATACATGTAGTAAAGCGAGTGTAAGGGTAAATGGGAAAATGAGTGACTGGTTCCATATTATGCAAGGCGTGAAACAAGGACGCGTTATGTCCTCGTGGCTATTTATCATATTCATGGATAAGTGTCTAAGAACTGAACTCTTCGACGCGGAAGGTGTAGATCTCCAAACAGTCAAGGTACGTGAGTTAGCTTTCGCAGATGACAAGATTGTTATGGCAGAATCAGTCGAAGACCTGCAAAGAATGTTAAATAAACTTAATACAAGCATGAAGGACATGGGACTCAAAATTAACGTAAATAAAACAAAAATCATGGTGTTTGAGGGAAAAAGTGAGAAAACAATGTGCAAAATTGTCCTAAATGATGAGAGATTAGAACAAGTTGACAAGTACGTATATCTAGGTAGTCTATTCACTAGCGACGGAAAAATAGATGGAGAGTTAGATAGGCGCATAAATAAGGGTAAGCCGGTTATCGGTAGAGCAGGGTCCATTCTCACAAATAAAAGCATATCAAAAAAAGCTAAAATGGCCATACATAATTCTATATTCGTACCGACTGTACTATACGGTAACGAGACATGGACCTGTCAAGAAAAGGACAGGAGTAAAATTAACGCGATCGGCATGAAACCTCTGCGCATAATATGCGGGAAAACACTGATGGACAAAGTCCGAAACGAGACAATCCTCAAGGAATGTGGTGCAAAAGAGACAATAGTTGACACATGGGAAAGAAATCAGTTAAGATGGTTCAGTCATCTTGAAAGAATGAAAGATGAACGACTGAACAAACAAGTGTATAAAGGTAAAGTAAATGGCAGAATGCCCAGAGGTAGACCGCCGAAAGAATGGTTAGAATCTGTAAATGAGACATTGATCCGAAGAGACATAAGAAGCCATAAAAACACAAGAGCCTGCATGAAAAAATGCATGGACGTGAAGGAAGCTAGAGTAGTATGCCAGGACAGAAAAGTGTGGCGGCAAATAGTTTGTAAACAGAGTGACAATAGAATGAATAACGCCTGGAACAAAGAGCTTGGAAACTAATGGGCCCAAGTGGGGAACCATACATAACATTTTTGTGAGGCTCTTCACTTGGGGTGATCGCTAGAGAGATTGATCAGCAACCTGGGTCGGAGCAGTGTTGCGGAACAAACGTGTCATTCAAATAAATAACACGAGAATTCCAGATCAATCTAAAATATCTATACTTAACACCTATATACCTATCTACCTTATGCCTATATACCTACCTACTTTACACCTATATACATACATATTTAACCCCTACCTATCTACTCTATACCTATATACCCATATACACACTACTATTTTCCAATCGAGCAAGTCACGCCTACCCCTAAAGGGAAATGGCTTAATGGTATAATAATAATAATATTGAAAAACATACCAACTTCTTACATTCCGTTCTATTTTGTCTACATCGTTTTATTTTTGAAAGGCAACCGTTTGTATCACCTACTTATAGAGCGCAAAGCGTTAGTGACGCAATGAGAATGTCATCTTTAAGGCCGCAGGAGCTTCGAGAATCGTCTTTAAAAACAAATTGAAAAACATTTTCAGTTTCAATTTATAACTGTAGTACGTCAGGAATTTGAATCTCAGTTTTCGATTTAAGTTATAATACTTATGGCATTTGAAAAAAGGCAGTCGAAATGCACGCAACAAAATTCAAAATGTGACACTTTTGACAAAAAATGATACAAAGTTTTAAGCGCTAAATCTAACGAATAACTTATTTTTGCGATGGCTCAAACAGTTTTCAAGATAATCGCAAAAAAATGTGGAAAAAGATAAAAAAATAGTTGTTTTTTCTAAACATTATCACAGAAGAAGCGATGCATTAGTTTCAAAGGAAACTCTAATTGGATCTCCAAAGGAACCCAATTTTAATAGAGCCTATTTCCAAAGAACCTATTCTTCACTTTGTCCACTTCAATATTTTATCTAATAATCAACACAGCTTTTACCTTAAAGCACGCATGTAATCGAACTCTGATGAACATACTTTAATGAAGAAAATTAGAGTACAAAATATTATTGCAATTAGAATAGGTATACTGACTTGATAAATATCATTTGCAGGATATGTAGCAAACTTGTAAACATAAAAGCGTATTCATATGCAAGAAAATGTTCGTCTTAAGTCATCGGTTGATAACTGTAAATCGATCCCTAAATTATCAAGCACACATTGCAATCGATTTGTTTGTGAATGCGCCTACCTGTTGTTCTGTTCAAGGTCTCTAAAGGTACTCTTTTTGGTGTCTACAGGTTTCTATTAGAGCTCGAGTTCTAAAAGATACTAACTTTTATTTAAGCCGCAACCTTAGTGAACCCCCAGTTTTTCTATGATGCTGAGATAAATAAAAGGTATTCATCATTCATATAAGAGTAACTTTTTCGGTTTTAAATGCGCAGAAATTCTGAACAAAAATTTGCAGTTTGAGCACTGACCTTTTGCAAGATACATATAACAGAGAACCTATCCCTTTCTTTACAGTTGATAATTCGACAATATATGATTATATGTTCAAGGCGAATCACTATTCTCGAATTCACTCGAATTTTCTTAAATTTCCTTGAATTCGCCAAAAGTCCCTCGAATTCTCTTTACTCTCTTGAATTCATTTGAATTATTTCTGATTAATTTCTCTTCATTTTACTTGAATTCTCTGGACTTCCGTTAAATTCGTTAAAACTCGCTTGAATTCCTTTAAATTTCATTAAATTCGCAATAATTCTTCTAAGTGTCTCTGAATTTCCTTAAATTCTATTGAATTCTCTTGAATTCATTTGTATTTTCTAGAATTCCGTTGAATTTGCTGAAATTCTCTCAAATTTTGATGAATTCTTTTACTAGAATTTACTCTAAATTTCAAAGAAATTCTAATAAATTCCACAGAATTCGAGTACAGTTATTCGCCTTGGCTTCTACGTCATATATCTTGCGTACGATCAGTGCTGAAACTATAAACTATTTTTAGATTTTTTCTATATTAAAAAACGCAGAAAAACTTAGTATAATATTTTTACAAATGTATTTTTTTAACGCTTTTTCGAAGTTTTTGCAATTATCTCGAGAACGATTTGAGATATCGTAAAAGTATGTTCGTTGGATTCAGCGTTAAAAAGCGTATTGAAACCCGGTATTTGTTCCTATAAAAAAAAATTCGACATCTACTTATAACACGATTTAAAAAAAAACTCGACTCAATAAAACTCACAAACATGACTTGCAGCCAAAAAATTTAGGTAGGATTCAAACTCAACACGAAAAGGCACTTTGGAAGTGACAGCCCTTATTTAAATACACATACACTGTAAAAAATGTATGTTGCACGGACAAAATTTATCCGTGAAAAGGTCACGAACTTATAGCTAGGTCTCGGATACGAGATAAAAAAATGAAACATTACATCCTTATTTCTATGATAAATATATGGATAAATTTCAAAGTTTCTTACGAACAGTTCGAATTTCCTACGAACTGTTCCTGAAAATTTCAGACTGAAATATAAAGAGGAAAAATTTTATTTGTGCGATTTAATTCATATTAATTTATAAATTCGCAACTCAGAAGATTCGAACCCTCAAAGACTGCTGACTCACCAGTTTCTAAACAGAAACCAGGAGTACGTAAACACGCGCAGCCATCAAGGCCAAACAAAATAGGTATTATAAAACTTCTAGCCACTCATCCGACCTACTCGAAGCACACGTACGAGCGCACACAAGCATCGCGCGTTTGGGTGATCATGGGTGCGGGCCACGTACAGGCAAACCTACTTTCTACTATCGGTGCGAAAATTATAGGCATCTGCCTTTGAAGCTTAACAACTCATCCAAAAAAAATGCTAGAGTAATAAGTAAATAGTCATTTGAAAGCTGCAAGTGTTTCATTTTTGCGATATATTTAAAGACAGTTTTTTATACCGGAAAGCAAGTGTAAGAAACCAGCGGAGTGCCTTTTTTCATGGGATCGTCCTCGTCTTTCTTGGAAGCACATGCTGAGGAAAGACGAGGACGATCCCATGAAAAAAAGGCACCCGGCCGGTTTCTTACACTTGCTTTCCAGTATAAAAAAACTGTCTCCAAATATCGTAATTTGCACGAAGAGAAAAAGAAGGACATACTTCTTTCAAATTGTAAATAATTACAAATAGTTCAACTAACTACCTCTAGTTTAAATCACTTCATTATCTTCATCAGAGCTGAAGATGGTACAGTTGTAAATTTATGTACAAAAATCGAACACTTTGTTATATTCTGCAATTTTTTCAGCGGCAATTTGTTTAGAAATGTTCAAGGTACCACCATGAATTTTTTCAGATTTTTCCTATTATTTTTTCAATAAAGAACTATGTTCCAAAGTTCACTGTCTTTAAAAGCTGTCAAATTTTCCTACTTTTTAACAGATTTTTGGGTCTGTAAGCTATACAAATTTTTTTGGCATATTCGTTTCAAGCTCATTAACGTACAACATTTTGACCTTTAACCCTTCGAGGACAACGTGGAATCGTGGGACGTATAGAGCAACGTGGGGTGTATGTACACCCCACTCTGTTTTTTGCGTTTAAATTTTTAATGGCGCATTTCCGGGTTTCGAGAAATACTTGGATTCAATCCCAAATACCTAGAATCAAAAAAAAAAAAAAATGCGTCAGGGGCTGAAGTGATACTGAAAGAGAAGGTACTCAAAGCGGAAAGCCTTCCTGCAACCTGCACACAGCGAATATGCGTTTTTTGTTCCGTTGGGGTGGCCATACACCCCACGTTGTCCTCGAAGGGCTAAAATGATCCTTCCTTCATTGAGCTACCATTTTTTCTTCCCTTGCTTTTTTAACGTCAAAGCCAGTGGACTCGAATTTTCTCGCCGATAGTAAGTCGATTGTCTTACCACTAAGGCACAATTCTCATCTTACTAATATAGAGAATCACCCTTTCACTAGACAGGCTAAAGTGAGTGTATGCCAAATTTCCAGTACCGGTATTCTAAAGTACTTGTATGGTAAACGGTGCGTATTCTTTGGAACTGTAGTACACGTATTGGAATTTCACATTTTAATACCAGTACAGTACACTGTAAACAATTTCTGTTGAAAACTTCCAATTTCCAATAAATGTATAGTAAGTTTATTTCCGAAACGTAAGTTAACGCTACAATACATTTTCCCTGGTGGAAAAAATTCTCTGCAAATTACTTCATAATATCACTGCAATAGCTCTGCAAGTCCTCTGCAAACGTCTCCTGAATTACTGCTTAAATTGAAACACTTTAGCATAAATGCAGAAGAACTCTGCATTACTCTTCTTCAAAAAATGGTCTGCATTCTCATGCATTTCTCAGCGAGTTTTCTGCAAAGAATATTCGCAAATACTCTGTAAAAGTATCTGCTTTACTGTTTAAATTGAAGCACTTCAGCAAAAATGCAGAGATGCTCTGCATTACTCTGCGGCAGACAAGTCTCTGCATTGTTCTGAAAATGTTCGTAGAATTCTTGAACGGGACAGTAGTTTTAGCAACGAGAATCTTCAAAATTTGCGAAAATAAAGTCCGTTAAAAACAAAAGTGCGCCGTCGTTTCCAACACGAAAAAGAAAGATTCCGATTTATATGGAGGGACGGCTTCCACATTTAACCCACTTTGTATATCAGAAGGAAGAAAGGAAAGGACGGACGTAGGACACACGAGAGACACATTCTTAACTTAATGTAAACACATAGCCTAACCTTACAAAGCCACCGAACGCGTCCTCGGGTTGCGGATAGAGGGTTCCTGTACCAAGGGTTTCTGCTGAATATGGTTACAATCATTAATAAGCAGTCGCGGACAATTGTCCAGGGATGGTTCCGAAGGAATAACTCCTAAGCGAAGGCGTAACAACCGTGCCGAAAGCTGAATGGCACATAAGTTAGGTGTCTCAAACGGTGACTCTGGGATACCGGGCGACCTCTCAAAGTATCAGCCTTATCCTTGCACGCGGGGCTCTACAAGGATGGACTAACCCTTTTCCTAGCTGCTCGTGGGAACAACA
Source organism: Andricus curvator (assembly GCA_932195095.1). Taxonomy (NCBI): domain Eukaryota; kingdom Metazoa; phylum Arthropoda; class Insecta; order Hymenoptera; family Cynipidae; genus Andricus; species Andricus curvator. Next base: position 27,219 of record CAKNYM010043736.1, on the reverse strand, counting down.
ATGAAACCACCAAAACACCAAAATGTTGTAGATGCGGTTCAAGACAATCGAACGCGCAGAGCACCCGACAATGGGTCGGCAAACAATGCCGATCAACCTAGAGTTCGGGGTGCTGAAAATAATTTAGATGGAAACACGACGACGAACCGGCGAAACGCCCACATTGAGTGGACGGATCAACTCCGGGATGACGTGCTAGACTGCTACGATGCCAGCATTATCCCTGTTCGCGGAGGCTTTATGGCGCGTATGCACACTCTGTGGTGCCAGAAACACCCAGAGCTTCAGCACGTTTCGCATCAGTCTTTGCGAAATCAAGCCGACTACCTCCGGAAAAATGGATATGTACGCGGAGCGCTTCCCCAACCACTGCTTTATCAAGCTGCAGACGAAGATGAGGAAGCGACATTGAGACCAACCGCAGAAAGCAGGCACCTTCTGAGAGATGATCGCAATTTCATTAACAGAAGGAACATTAACATGCAAGTTCCTCCTAAGCCCCAAGATCTGGCTGAAATCGATGCCTTCCTTCGTGGAGATATCTCGCAAGAGTCCGACCTCTGGACCATCAATTGCTCAGTTTATGGTGCTGCGAGAACTTTGGCTGATTCAAATCGAAGGCTGAAACCAACGATGGATCAAAAGACCAAAAGACGCTTGCATCAACTAAACAAGAAGATTGGATGGGCAAGACAGAATGCGTCCCGTGTTCAATGTGTGATTGACTACATAACATCTGGTAGACCGTTTACGGAAAGGGTTCGAAAGTTCGCCCAAGAACTAAGGATCTTGAATCACACACTAAACAAGTCAAAGCTGCTGACAATCAAGCAGCATATTGTTGACGAAATACAACTGTTATTTGACGCAAGGAGGAGAATACAGAAGAGGGAGAGCTGGATCAGGGAGAATCAACAGTTCCTCGCTGACCCATCGCGCCTCTTCAGAGATCTACCTGTTTCTGTCAAAAATCCACCCAAGCCCAAGGAGGTAGAGACTTTTTGGAGAGAGGTGTACAAGATCCCGAAAACACTAGAGCTGAAAGAAGATACTGACAATATCATCCGCTTCAAGGAGTTTTGCGGCAACCTCATAAAATCTGAGGAGGAATGTCCATCGATCACTGCCGAAGAGGTGAAAAAAGCACTCAGAGGCTCGAAGAACTTTTCCGCTGCTGGACCAGATTGTATCAAGAACTTTTGGTGGAAGAAGTTTACTTTTACACAACAACATTTGGCCCGCATATTCACCTCATATTTCAAGTCGGAGACGCCCATTCCGCAGTGGCTGGTATTAGGACGCACTATACTCCTGCCAAAAAAGGCAACTTGTCCAACCCAGAGAATTACAGGCCAATAACTTGTTTGAACACGCTGTATAAGATCTTTACAGCTGTCCTCAACAACAGGATTGTTCGACGAATTGAGCCTGTATGGCGAGAGATGTACGAACAACGTGGCTCGAAAAAAGGTGTAGCAGGCTGTCGAGAGAACCTGCTAATTGACAGGTGTGTCTGTAAAGACGCTGCAGCCCATCAGCGCGTCCTGTCAATGGCCTGGATTGACTACCGGAAAGCTTTCGATTCAACTCCTCATAGACTTATCATCTGTCTGTTATAAAGCTTGAAGGTACATCCACACATAGTGAGATGCATAGAGAGATTGATGCCTCTTTGGAAAACTAGATTCACTATCTCATCTAGAAATTATCGTGTGACAACGAAAAACGTCACCTTCCAGAGGGGCGTCTTTCAAGGTGATACCATGAGCCCTTTCCTTTTGTGCATCACACTTTTGCCTCTATCTCTCGCACTACGAAATTCTCCTGGATACCTCTGTGGCGACACTAATCAGCGCGAGCATAAGGTCACTCATGTATTTTATATGGATGACCTGAAGATCTATGCCTCTGGTAGAAGCAAACTTCAAACTGCTATGAATATTGTCAAGAACTACACAGGAGAGATTGGGATGGACTTTGGCTTGGACAAGTGTGCCAAAATTTATCTGAAGAAAGGAAAGATTACTGGCATTCCCAAGGACCGTGAGCTTGTGGATATAAGGGTTATCAGACATCTTAATACTGGAGAGACCTATACATACCTGGGCGTGCCTCAAAACCGCATTCAGGACGTAACATCAGTGAAGGAGTCTCTCCAAAGCAGATACAAGCATCTTCTTCGACAGATTTGGTCTTCCAAACTGTCGGCGTTGAACAAGGTATCTGCGACTAACATGCTTGCCGTCCCGGTTCTACTCTATTCGTTTGGGGTAGTTCAATGGACGAAGAACGAGCTTAAGGCCCTTGATGTCATTACACGTAAGATTATGCATATGCATAAAAGCTTGCATATCAATTCGTCAGTTCCGTGATTATATATTTCACGCCGTCAAGGCGGACGCGGACTTCTGAATCTCCAGTGTCTTCATAACGGGATTGTTCTAAGTACAGCTTAAATCGTTGCGAATGGCAAAGATCCTCTCCTAAAGATGGTCAGGAACCACGAGATGATTGGCGAAGGAGCGTTCCTTTACAAAGCCGCGGAGCAAGCGGCCGAGACCCTTGGCCTGAATTTTAACATCAAAAGTGAGGAAAGTGCATTACTTCATCTAGATGCTTCACTTCTAAAAACCAAAGTGAAGAAAGCAGAGGTTGAAAATTTTCACCAAGAGCTACTCGACAAGAAAATGCACGGAAACTTTCACAGAAATGTAGAAAAACAGTCCTTGTCGAAGGAGCAAACTTTTGCTTTCCTCAAATTATCAGGGCTTAATTCAGGTACAGAGGGTTTTGTTTTCGCATGCCAGGACGGTGTCATTTCCACCTTAGCATACCGTGAGCGCATTTTATGTCAAGAAGTTCCCAGTGATAGGTGCAGAGCGTGTCATGCACACGCTGAGTACCTAGAACACATACTATCAGGGTGTCCGATCAACGCGGGAACTACGTATATCTATAGACATAATGCGGCCCTAAGAGTGCTTTATTAGCATCTTTGTCGCTCTTACGGTGTTGGCCGCGACCCTGCCCTGCCGAACGCTCCAAAGGAGATAGAGTCGATTGTCCAAAACGAGAAGTGCCAAATTTTCTGGAACTACGATTTTCGGGCAGCAGTCTCCGTTGCGCACTCGAGGCCTGACATTGTTCTCCAAGACTTCGAGAAGCGAACTATATTCGTGATCGAATTCTCGGCTCCGTCCGAATACAACATCACTGCAAAGGAGAAAGAAAAAGAGGAGAGGTATCAAGACCTTAAAAGAGAGCTACAACGACTGTACCCAAAATATTCGGTACAAGTAAATGTCCTTGTGATAGATGCTCTCGGAGGTGCGAAACTATCACTGGTTCGTAACCTTAAAGCTATACCCGCATGCCAAAAATATGCCAAGGCACTTGCGAGATGGATGCAGAAAGCTGTCATCCTTGGGTCGCTTCGTGTCCTCAAGACACACGAGGGTTTCGCCGGCCTGTCGTTGAGATTTTGTCGTCGCCTATGACCACCCATCTCACGGTTGTGAGACGTGGCCATAGGTGTGATTTACTGCGGTTCTACTGGGGGCTATTGACATTTTGTTGGATGGCAGTTGCTCTTAGTGGGACCCTGCGGTGGTATATATATATAT
>CAKNYM010043736.1:5625-23496 GCA_932195095.1 Andricus curvator | reverse complement strand
TCACCTCAAAAATATATATACACTAGACGTTGTCGCCTCATATATAACGTTGTCACCTCCGAAAACGGAGGTGACAACATTTTGCCTATTTTTCGATGTAAATCCATTTTAGATGCACTTTTATTGCATTTGGCGAAAAAACGTTCGGAGGTGACAACGTTCATCCTTTATCAGCAGTATCGCCTACCTAGTTCGGGTATATATCACCGGCGCTAGTGTCGCCATACTAGCAGATACAAGCTGTACGTTCTCACCTCCAGCATATATAACTCCAATCACAGGTAAGAGGCACACCTTCCCACCTCCGTGATTTGGCAACACTGCATTTACTCTCAGTGAATCAGCAGGTGCCTTTCGCCGGCTGAAATTTGAAAACTGTCAAATAGTAAGATTCAATCGTGAATATAAAAGCTTGAAAATGGTTCAATTTTTATAAAAATGAGTATCTTTATGTTTTTGAGGCCACTGAATTTAAATTTGGTATCAGAATTCCAAAATTCACAATGTTTGATACCAAACTTTGAAAATCGTTGAATTTGTATGCAAATGAGTATTTGTAAGTTTTTTAGGTCGCTGAGTCCGAATTTGTTATCAGACTTCAAAAATTGAAAATGAAGGATATAATATCGCAAATAAAATTTTTTTTAAGAGGTTTGAATTTGATGAAAATTAGTATTTATACGTTTTCAGGGTAGCTGAAGAGAAATTTCGCTCTAAAATTTGTAAATTTTAAAATTCTAGAGATTTTTTGGGGCTGCTGAATACAAATGTGAAAGTAAATTTTTTCAACTGTTTTTTTTTAAATAATCTGTTCCACTTGAAATTTTAAGTTCTTTTTTTCTTGTTGAGAATTAATTTTCTTGACTGAAAATGTTACTGCTTGGTTGAAAATTATTCTGTTTTGGTTGAGGATTCAGCTGTTTTGTTCAAAATTGGTCGTTTTTTAGTTTAATTCAACTATTTTTGTCTTCAAAATAAAATCTCTTTTGGTTGAAATACGACCTATCCAACATATTTCAACAGCATATTTCATTAGGAATACATTTTTTGCGGAAAAGCAACTACTTGGTTTAAGGTTGAACTACATTGTAAATAATGAATTTTTTGGTTAAACATACATGGTTTTAATTTGAAATTCACCTAGTTGGTCGTAAATGAACAGTTATGTAAAAAATTCGTCTTTTTGGCTAACAGCTTGAGAATTTATGGTTTTTTGAAAATTCATGCTTTTGATTGATAATTGAACTATTAATTTGAAAATGTGACTATTTTGTTAGAATTACGTTTATTGTATGTGGACAATTCAAATATTTTGTTATAAATGTACTGTTTTGTTAAAAATTAATAATTTTGGTTTATTCATTTGAAAATGTAACTATTTGGTTGAAAAATTTTTTTTTCCATTAACTTTTTGAACTGAAAATTTAGTTATTTCACGTTTGGTGCAAAATGTATCTCTCACAAATTTATGATTAAACTTTTTGGTCGACAATTAATTTTTTTTGAAAATTCGTCTTTTTGTTATATGTAACATTATTCTTGTTTGTTAAAAAATCATCCTTTTGTTTGAGGATGCAACTATTTTGTCAAGAATTTGTAATTTTCCATTGGAGTTAACTGGTTGATAATTTGCTTTCTTCCGTTCAAAATATGTTTCTTCAACTGAAAATTTAATTATTCCATTTTTCGTTGAGAATTTATATTTTCTAGTTGAAAAATTAATCATTTGGTCGTAAATGAACTTTTTTCTTAAAACTTCATATTTTTGGTTGAACATTAAACTATTTATTTCATAACGTGACTTTTTGGTTGGAAATTCATTTTTCTTTTAATTACTTTTTTATCTGCAAAATTATTTATTCCACTTTTGGTTGAAAATTTATCTCTTTATCAGTTAAAATTTCTGCTATTTGGTCGTTAATTACCTTTTATGTTGAGAAATCATATTTTTTGCTGAAAATTAAACTTTTTTCGCAAATGTAGGTATTTTGTTGGAAATTCTTTTTTTTTAACTTGATTTTCTTATCTGAAAATATAATTATTGCACTTTTGGTTGTAAATGTAGCCCTCATATTAAACTGTAGCCCTAATTGTGATTCAACTATTTGGTAGAAAATTCATGTATTTTCTTGAAAATTCTTTCTCTTCGTTTTAACATTAACCTTGTTTGTTGGAAATTCATTATTTTGTTTGAGGATTCTACTATTTCGTCAAAAATCCGTAATTTTTCATTGGATGCAACTGGTTGATAATTCTTCTTTTTTGTGGAAAATTAATTTTTGTGAATTCAAATTTCAACTATTTGTAGTAAATTGATTTGTCTTTCAATTTCAATTTTCAAAATTCATCTTCTATGGAAGAAAAGTAATTTTACATGGTTGAAAATTCATCTTTTTTGGCTGAAAATAATCTTGTTGGTTCAAGTTCGTCTTTTTGGCATGAAAATTCAACTCTTTGGCTTAAAATGCAACTACTCAATTTTTTTTACGATAATGTTGGCACTTAATGTATCGATAAGGATTACCATATCATTTTTTTATCTGAACTTGCTCCTTTTGGTGAAAAATATGAGCATAATTTTTCTTTCAGAATTCGCATTAAAAATATTAATACATTCACAATTATTTTAAAAAACTAAGAGTCGTATCGGAAAACGAAAAACACCTCTAGATTCGTCTCCGAAATATCTAGATGCCGTATTTTTTCGTTCTTTGTTTAAACATTTTTCAAACAATCACATTATTTTCTATAGTTCTGCAATTGTTATAAACAAAGTAATTGTCGGAATTAAAAATGGGCAATACTATTGCATTCCTTTCGAAAATATCTGGATGCGACTTTTTTTTTCTAAGCATTGGTTGAACAATGAGGTCATATGTTGCTTAGCGTACATTTGCTGTGTGCCTGTAGATATGTATTTGAAACATGCAGGCTTTTTCATTTCGGATTGAACCATTTTTAATTCGGAATAAACACAAGAGGTCGTTCAACTATTACTGCATTTTGAAATTCTTTAAAGTGAAAATGTACGCTCATAAATAAAGACCTGAAATGACATTTTTTTCAAAGTATATGCTTTCAAAATATATTTTATTATAATTATTTTTTTTTGAATTTTTCACCAAATTTTATTTTACAAATTCATACTTTTGAAGTTGATAAATTTTTCCCACCGTAGAGGTTTTTGTTGTGGCTTTGTTTTTTGAAATATTTTTTTCCATAATCAATTTGAGAATGTATTAAAAATAGAACAAATTATGAATCGAGGCCTTTAAAATCAGAATAACTGGACAATCGTCCAACATCTGGAATGACAATGAAGTTGAATAAACAAAAAAAAAATACGTTTATAAGAACCTAGTAATATAAGAAGACTATGAATTTTTATAATAATTTTGTTATTTAAATTGATTTTATGGGTCTTCAAAGTTGAAAAGCTTCGAATTTTAGAGTAATAAATTAGATCGAAAATTTCCAAACTGGAACCCAAACTGACAAGAGATTAATTCTATTGTTGGAGAACTCCGGAATCATATCAGTGTAGTAGCACTATTTATAATGTCCAGTTTCAACAGCTCAGGTACACCTACCTCATCACCTAGTCTACACCGCACCAGTTGCTCTTCTGAGCTCTCTTTCGCCGACCCTTACCTGCGGGGGGTCCTTTGTACTAATGAGGAGTGAAATACGAAACATGATTTTCTTTTAATTTTACAATTATACATTTAATAATATTATATTAGAAATCTATGTTTTTTGGCGATTCCAACGATATGTCACTTATGGTAAATAGTCAAAAATTAGAATCTTTCCAATCCACCCCGTGTTCAAGCAACCTTCATCGAAATTTAATGTATAATTTTGATTTAAAAAATATACATTATTCACATTTAGTGACTTTTTGGGTTAGAAAGGAGTCACTCCATGATTTTTTCAAATTAATTAGAATGTATGTAAAATATTTTAATTATCACTTTTCTTCAACTTATTTGTCACATAAATATATTAAATCATTTTATTTTTATTTCGAAATGTAATTTCAAAAACTCAAAAGTAAGAAAAATGTGAGATTTTACACAAGTTTCAAGTCCATATCTGTGCAAACTTCAATGTCGTGAAAAGTAGACTAGTGGAAATAGCTAATCAATTAACAAAAATTCCGAAGGTCTTCAACAAAATTTTATATTTTTTTTTCATATGTTGAACATAAAATAAAATTTTGCATAACGTGATCGGGTCGGCAATTTGTTTAGAAGAATGTTTTGCAAAATGTTCCCCTCATTGTTCCACGAAAATTTAAAACAGTTTGCACACTTTAGTGAGTAATTATATACTCAGTCTCTATCCTGCATCAAATTTGCAAAACGTTCATGATACGGCAACGTTATTCATTATAAACAAATAAATATTTTGTTAATCTCTCCTGAGCGAAATACTGAAGATTTTTCAAAATGTTGTTTCTGCTTTTATCCGTTGAGAAGAGACTATTGTATGATTTGCAAAACTAAATACATTTCACAAATTATCGTTTTTCAAGTTGTTACATTTTTTACCATTCGACTCCTAAAATTTCAGCGGAAATTGCGAAGGTTTCGTTTTTAGGTACCGATTGTTAGAAATGTTGGGATCTGAAAATTATCAAATTTGCAAAACGTTGCTTGGTCGGTAATAGTGATTCATTCGAGCGACAAGATCCGAGAAACGCCCAAAAATATTTTTGTCCATCGCCTTGACAACGATCTGTCATCCCATATCGTCTCATTAAAACGAACTTCTTGTCAAATCGATCGATCTGACCGAACAGCCGAGAAGCTCGTTTCCAAAATTTTTAATATTGCTGTATTCAAATTGATATAAGTAGAAAATGAGTTGATGGACGTAGAAAGGCCTTTTTCAAGGTTAACGCTAACTTTTACCTTCATACCTAAGCAATATTAAAAAAATATACAATTTTGTTTCATAAAATACATCAGACTAATGCACTAAAGAAACTTCATCAAATTTTTCTTCAAATTAAGAAAATCTAAAAAGTCTTTGAAGTTTCGTATTTTTTAGAATTTATATTTTCTATGAGAAAAAGTTTATTCTGAACATATTTTTATACAGAGGTCCAACTATATACAGTGAAAGATATCATTGAAACGTTTTTTGTAGCGTTTTGATTACGGCTTCTTGCATATCCTTGGAAGTTGAGGAAATAATTGATCTCATGGCATTGTTTGTGGAAAATTCGCATTTTGTCCAAATAGGCGGAAAATTCTTGGGTTACTTCATCATCAAAGAAACATTTCGGCAGATATTTTCTCGCTACCCATTCCACCACTATACAATTGAAGATTTTTTTGATCAAATTTCTAATAAAAGACCAAAGGTAGAAATAGATCAGATATGAAATTATTATATCAGAACTCGAGCAGAGAAATTACACTTTCCAGGTGGATTCATATATTTAAAGAAACCCATTTTTCAATTTTAATAAAGACCGAATTTATTACAAATTGTATAGGCTGTGCAAAGTGAAGTCACCAAATCGTTTTAAGACAAAATATGTTGTTTTTCTATGTTGTTTTTAAGGGATTTCAGTTGACTCATATTTTGCCGTTTAAACAAAAAAATGTTTTGACTAAGTTATGAGAATTAAAAATTTTTAAGGTGGTAATGTATTTTACAAAAAAAAAATCGTTGCAGTTTTTCTGAAACTCTTCAACCTTCATTTTCTCAACAAGGCCACCTTTTTATTTTTTCTTGTTTTTTTTTTCTAAGTTGGTATTAATAGGGTGCATTTATCGAAAAATTATTTATTTTGTGCCTACATCTTAGAAAAGAGAAAATTGAGTTCATTTCAATGAAAAATAAAAATTTGTATTTTTTCAATAACGAAACGATATTTGAAAAAAGATTCAAGAGAGTGAAGTTCTTCCGCTTGAAAATTTGTAAAAAAAAGTTTGCAAACACTTTTCTGCTCTTGCCTCTTTTTCTTGAAATTTTCGCTAAAAATGCAATAAATTCGGTTACAACTGTCTTTTCCTTGTAACAATGCAATTTTTTAACACTTTATAAACGAAATTTTTCCAACTTATAGATTTACACATTAGATTTTTTTACAAAATATTACAAAATATAATGTTTTAATTGTTCCAATTAAATTTAATTAAAAAGAACAATTTTAGCTTATTAAATTAAAATAAATAAAATTAAATAATATCAAAATGAACAGTTAAATTGTTTTAATTGTTTTAATCTAATTTAATTGAGAAAAATACAATTATAGCCGATTGTAATAATAATAACTTTAGCGAACATTTTGAAAAAGAGGCAAGATAAAGAAAAGGTATAAGAAACTTTTTTTCCTAATTTTTAAAGTGGCACAACTAAATATTATGTCTCGAAACGATTTCGTGACTTCAGCATGCTGGCTTTACAGCCTTCCCGATTTAAAATGTATTCGGTCTGAATGTTACATTATTTTGTTGTTAAATTTACAAAAGGTAACATTTTTCATCTTGAAAGACTAAATATCCTTTTTGCTTCCTCATAGAGGAAGCTTTATAATGGTACCATTTTCCAAAATTTTCAAATTCATTTAATTAAACCCTCCCTAATTTAAAAATATCTAATACAATGTTCGAAGCAATTGTTCGGATGTGTGTGTGTGTGTGTGTGGATGTGTGGATGTGTGTGTGGATGTCACGCTTTTTTGTGAACACGATAACTAGAAAACGGTTGCAGATAATAATTCGATGAAATTCGCAGGGCTTATTTTCCTCACTAATATCTTGAAACTGACCGAAGGATTTCTAAAAATGTTTATTGCATTTTTTTTAGCTCTCAATAATATTTCAAAAATCGGTTTTCATAGTAAAACTTCCTTTATTAGCATAATTCAAAGCTAATGCAAGAATATAAAAGATTCCTTGATTCGAGACGAATCGATTGATGTATAATATTAATCAATTTTATTGAAGAGTAGGGAAGTTATGGTAATTTATATATTTTGAAAATCGGTTTTTTAGAGTAAAACTTTTTTCATTCACATAATTCAAAGTTGATTCAAGAACAGAAAAGATTCCTTGGTTCGAGACGAATCGATTGACCTACAATATTAATACATTTTATTTAAGAGTAAGGAAGCTATGGTAATGCATAATATTTGAAAGCACGGCTTTTCATAGTAAAACTTTTTTCAATAACATAATTCAAAATTAATGCAAGAACGGAAAAGATTCCTTGGTTCGAAGCGAATCTATTGATTTGTAATGATAATGCACTTTATTGAAGATTAGTCGAGTTATGCTCATTTATAATATCTGAATCATCAGTTTTAACCCTTCGATGGCACACTTCCCGACGCGTAACATAGCTGGCATACTGGGGTCTTTTTGACCCCAAGCGAAAAAGGCTTCCCCCAAGGAGCCAATTCATTATTTTGAGAAACGGAATTTTTTACACACTCTTGGTGAGTTACTTCAAAGAATGCTGTTGGTTATATAGTTCAAAATTTATTTTAAATATGAAAAAAAGATTGTAAAAGTTAAACAATTGAAATGTTGAAGGGACTTAAATAATTTTTAACATGCCTGGGGTCTTTCCGACCCCAGTGTGCCAGCGAAGGGTTAAACAGAAAAACTTTTCATCGACATAATTCAAAGTTGACGCATGAATAGAAAAGACTTTTTGATCATAAATTCTCAAATAGAGTAATTCTGACGATGTTTGTAAAGAAATCATAAAGCTGGGGAAGGGATACGGTGCGACAGAACTTGTCCTTTCCCTTTTCCAGCTCGAAAAATTATTATTTGGAATACAAGATTTGATTTGTCTGCTCTGTCTTTGCATTTAAAACATTTTTTGTATTATTTTGTAATTTTGTAATTTTTGTCAATTTCTATTTTTAAATTGAGCAAATGAAGACTTTGGTTTGTATATTATTGAAAAAAATAACTAATGCTTCCTCTATGAGGCATCAAATACATTTGCTAACGGGAAGCAAAGTGCTCGTGAAATGAGCACCATATAATTATAAATACAAACAAAGTGGAAAAACTCGAGATCGAATTCACAGCTAGTTTCATATTAATAATATTATTCTTCGATTTACTGTACGAAAATAAAAATAATGTAGAAAGTTCTTTACTACTTTTTTTATCAAAAAAAGATTTATTTTATTAAAAGTAATGTTTTGTAAGATTCTAACAAAAATCATATTTCCATTAAAACAGGCTTTAAAAAGAGTACAAATTAATTTTTTGGCTTCTCATTTCTTTAAAAAATATAAATTTGTTTGAAATTTATTGAAATTGAAAAATTGTTCGAAATGCATTTTGAAATTATTGAATTTCTTGCTGAAAATGATAGAATGTAAAATTTGAATTAAATTATGTTTAAATGCTTATCAATAATACTTCTTTTGGCTGCTGGTCTGCACGATCAGAAAAGGCTCTCTTGTATTCCTCAGCATGGAATTTTTTTAAATATCAGGTAGTTCCAGTTGTATTTCCATCCGTTATTTTTATTATAATTTCCAACTTTTGTGCAGAGCAAGCCTCACATTTCGCGAACTTCTTTTCATCCGTGTATCCGCATTCAAAAATACTTCCTAGAACTTCCTTTCTCCTTCTTGTTGTCACTGATTTCGATTCAGTATTATTTATATATACACACTTCTATTTTCCAACCGAGCAAGTCACGCCTACCCCGAAAGGGAAATGGCCTAATGGTATAATAATAATAATAATAATGTATCCACCCCGTAGATTTTCTCTTCCCTACATAGCTTGTATCTTCTGCCATCCTTCTCCAGATTGTGCTTAATCGTTAAATTAAAAATTTAAGATAAACAGATTTAACGTTAAATTAAACGTTACATCCAAATAATCTTTGGAAGCAGAGCTCTGTCACTGAAAGGCTGTCACAAGTGACGTTTCTCGATTATTTTCAAGGACCTCGTTCGATGTCTTTCGAAAAATGAGACGATACGATTCGAAATTTAACAAATGAATACACGAGATGATCGTTCGAAAAAAGGGGCTGATAACGAACGACGTCGAGTGAAACAGTTGAATTTCTCGTGTCGACGTGAATCACTAGCCGGAAATAATTATAAAATTGCAATTACAAACATCATATTACATTTCCAAACTGTTTCCAACTTGGAAACGTTATTAATTATAAACGAATTATTATTTTGTTTACCACTTTCCAGTCGAAATCTAACAAATATTAAATTTGCAAAACGTTGCACTAATCGTTCGCTAATCGTACTGAGTGATAATTAACTTAGTACTAACATCATATTAGATTTGCAAACTGTTTACTACTCAGAAAAATTGATAATGATAAACAAACTGATATTTTTTTAGTTATTCGCCAGATTAAATTCTCAATGTGTTGCACAAGGATTTTCTCTTACTATTGACGGGTGCTATACAGTTTGTGATAGATTTACTGTTTTTTTATTGGATAACGTAATGTGGCACCAATGCATTGCATTATATATAATTTTTGAGGTTTTTTGAAGGTTTCTGGTTACTCTGAAAAAGTTTTAGAAAGTAATAAAATAACTGCCGGTGTAGAAAAAAGAGGGAACCTTTGAAAAAAACGAGTAACAATATACAATTCATGAATTGCGTGAACATTTTTTTAATGTGAATATTTTTTAAAATCATTTTTGTAAGGTAATCGGAACATGATTAAAATTATTAATTTATTTTTAATAAGTTTCATTACTTTCGCTTACTTCATGGATTTTTTAACCTACAGCCAATTGTTCAAACAATTTTTACTGGTTTTAAGAATTATTATCTTTTAATATCACAAATTTATAGCATTTACTTGATGATATGAACTAACTAATACAATGTGAACACCCATTTCTGTACATTTATAAATAAGAATAAATAAATATAACACGTATGTTCAGAGGTGGATTTTCACAATTATTGATTAGGCCAAAGCATTCAGGAATGCCAATAACCCTTGTGGAAAAATTTCGTGGCAGTCTTGAATCATGTTCAAGCCAGTACAGTTTTTCTTAAACCTGTCTATTCACGCAATACTAACCTGACGCTAAAATGGCGCTGTCTAGTTTTGCTACGTGTTTGATTAAAACCTTTCTGATGTCTAGTCCCAGTCTTGGCGCTATCTAGGAGTTCGTTATGAATTTGAATATATAAAGATTGTCCAGATTCTAGCTAATTTCTAGATAGAATCACGGTTTGGACTTAAACAAAGATTACAGAGGTGAATTCAGAAAATAATAAAAGTGTCGACTCAAGGCGGACTAGACAGAAACAGTACAACGCCACGAAATTTTTCCACACGGGAAGTCGCGTTTATAACATAATACGTCGTTTGAACAAGTACATATTGTTTGAACAATAAAATACCACTTGGTTTTATTTTGATTGTGAAAAATAACATTGAAACATTTGCCTAAATAAAATCTAGAAATTTTCTCTAATCATTTTTTGATGAGGCTCGTAATTTGCGTTTTAATGGGAAAAACTTACATGAAAAATCACAAATTTGAATTTATGAAAAAACGAAACAAGCTAGGTACAGTGAAATTCTTAACGGCAAACACTTTCACGCAAAACAGGAGTCCCGGGCGCAATCAACAAATTACAGATCTTAAAGGTTCAATCTTTAATTCTAATCGATTCATGCACAAACGCGGCGGAAGAACAAAGACTGAACGCAAAGCGCGAGAACTAAAAGAAGCGCACCCATGCAGCGTGCAGATTTTTAAAAATAATATATTTATTATTAATAATTTATATTGTATTACACTACGTCACAAAAACATATAAAATACTTATTTATTTGACTTTTATGGCATTTATTTATGTATTTTTTGGCACTGATTCGGAAATTGACATTATTTATTTCGTAGTAGCAATATTTCCGGAGATGTTGAAGATTTAATGTCCAGTGTCACATAAAAAACGAAAAAACCATGTTGCGTGAACATCAGGTCATTTTCGTTTTTTAAACCTGTTTTTATGAAAAACGCGAGAAGATAGAACATTTTCGCCTTCAGATACGTATTCTAAAGAAAAAATACTGGAATGTCCAATCAATTAATGATAAAAAAATCTTGTTACTCCATGAGTGCTCCATGAGTTCTCTCTTTTTTATATTTCTTTTATGATAATGGATTATGAAACCGTCCAATTGAATAATCTTGATGTGCGATTCTATGTTTTCAAAGGACTGCGTGATATCTAGAACTTATATGGAAATTACATTACGTTTATTATTATTTCAAGGCAACTAATACGTACTTCAAGTTTTCAACATTCAAATGACCGAAATATTATATCACTAATAGTTTTCGGGTTTCACATGCTGAGTTGTGGCTGCAGCAGAAGTTAGCATTACTACAGGTTTTTAACTAAAATTACCAGGCACAAAATTTATTTTTTGCGGCATATATGAGCACTAAATAAGCACTGAATTCCTGCGCCAAGTACAATTTGATTCCACTTATAGTTGCCGAGTGTCACATACAAGAATCATCTGAATCCAGCATTGCTACACGTTTTTGTTAAAAAAAAGTTCCCGGATTTTGTGCGTAGCACGAATCCAGAGCACTTAATTAGTACTGAATTCCTGCGCAAAAATGAATTTGATACCACTTATAGTTTCCGAGTTTCGCATACCGGAGTTGTAGCTTCAGGTGAAGCTAGCATTACTACATATTTTTCACCAAAATTACCGGGCACAAAATTTTTTTCTGCAGCATAAATGAGCACAAAATAAGCACTCAATTATAACATAGCGCCCATATGGATATGACAATGTTGTAATTCCAACTTCCGGGACCTGAAATGTTTGTATTTTTTCGCTGGTTTAAAAAAGTACCTAATTTGTTTAATTGCAATTTCAATATTGTTGTCGGTCCCCGTGTAGAAAAATTTCGTGGCGCTGTACTGTTTCTGTCTAGTCCGCCTTGAGTTCACACTAGCGCGCCACAGGCTGACTGTCCAGTGACTAGACTGGGATGTTACGCTCGGATCGACTAGTTTCTAGACAGATCGGCTATTTTGATAAAAAAATAATGAACGATTAAATAATACTATTATTTTTCATACGATAAAGGTTCAATATATAAATTTTTCAGTTGATTAAAATTATAAAAAAAGTTTTTGTACATAAAAAAATGAGTTTCCGCAAATCTCTTGTACATACGCCGGGTGTCGAAATTCTGATGTAACTTCCTATTATATTGTTGTAACTTTGTCCCGTCGCCTTAATACCTCGGCCACCTAAATGCTAAATTTTGTTTCATTTTGTCGGATATGCAATTCAATTCATTACATCCCAATATTTATTTCAATAAAACATGTACAATTTTTAAACATTCAAAGTGCTTGATGTGTGAATAAATCATTGAAAATAATAACGTTTGTATGATTTGACTTGCTTTTAGACTATGAAATAATGATTGTTTATTATTTCAAATAATCAATACGTTAGGCTCAATTATCATTTACGCAATAAATAAATAATTAGGATAAATTAAATGAGTCATTTATAATAATATTTGATTTTTTGGAATATCGTCATACATAGCATTATACATATTATAATTATTATAAATTCAATAAAAATTTATTAAAACTCTACTATACCTATAATTCAATTGAAAGGAAATGTTTTTGAACACTCTTGAAGAAAATCGTTCTTAAGAATAGAGTTCTTGTATTAAGATTTCGATCACCTTCAACGATTATTGCTTACTATCTTAAATATGTAAAAGTGTATAATTAATTATTGCTGGAGCATCTGTGCAATTGCGTATTGTGATTTCCTCAATCATTTATTCAAAAAAGATTATTTTCTGAATTCACCTGTGTAATTTTTGCTCAAGTCCAAACCGTGATTCTATCTAGAAACTAGCTGAAATCAGAACAATCTTCATATATTCAAATTCGTAACGAACTCCTAGATAGCGCCAAGACTGGGACTAGACAGCAGAAAGGTTTGGATCAAACACGTAGCAAAACTAGACAGCGCCAGTGTAGCGTCAGGCTAGTTTTACGTGAATAGACAGGCTTGAGAAAAACTGCACTGGCTTCAGCATGATTCAAGACTGCCACGAAATTTTCCCACACGGGTCGTGCAACGTTTTGCAAATTTAATATTTTTAAGATTTTGACATTTCCAACATTTTCTACCCAAAAAACGCCACATTTGCTATTCTTGCAGGAATTTTATGAGTTGAATTGCAAAAAATGCAACATCAATTTGAAAAACGATGATTTGAGTTATGCATACAGTTTTCTAAGTCATATAATAGTCTCTTCTCAATAGAAAGAAGCAGAAACAACATTTTGCAAAACCTTCGGTATTTTCGCTTGGGAGTGATAAACAAAATAATAATTTGTTTAAAATTAGTAATGTCGCCAAGTTGTAAATAGTTTCCAAATATAATGTGACGTTGGTAATAAGTTATTTATCACTCAGTGCGATTTGCAAAATGTTTGAAATTTTTCGCTAGTTTACAAAAGTAACTAATTTGTTCAATTGCAGCTCTAATATTATTTACGGCCATACAACGTTTTTTAAATTTGATCATTTTTATATCTCGACATTCCTAACATTTTCTACCAAAAGGGAATCTTCGCAATTTCCGCTGAAATTTTAGTAGTCGAATTGCAAAAAATGTAACAATTATTTTAAAAACGATATTTTGCGTTATGTATTTAGTTTTGCAAATCATACAATAGTTTCCTTTCAATGGAAAAAAGAAGAAACAACTTTGTGCAAAACCTTTGGTATTTTCTTTCAGGAGTGATTAACAAAATGTTAATTTGTTTATAATTAATAATGTTGCCGCATCAAGAACGTTTTGCAAATTCAATACAGGATAGAGACTGAGCTTATAGTTACTCAAGTTTGCAAAATGTTTTGAATTTTCGTTGAGCAATGGGGGAAAAACAATTTGTTTGAAGAACTTCGGAATTTTTGTAAATTGACTTAATTTTTATGTCTAATTCCACTGGCCTGAAGCCTCAGGAGTCAAAATTGGTAAAACAGTCAATGTTTAAAATTTTGTGTTTGGTATTTAGTGAAATTATCTTTAGAACATGTGGTTTAAAGATTTTTTTCGAGCATGTGTGGACTTTTTAAATATAGAAATGCTTTAGAAACAAATCGACAAGATCTAGGAGTCGAAATGAGATTTACAGTCATTTTTTAAATTTTGGAATTTGGTATTTGACACGATACATTTTTTTCACCTGTAATTTCAGAATTTTTGTCTATGTTTGGAGTTCTTAAAATTAGTAATACACGAGAAAAAAATGCGCTAGACTCAGGAGTCGAAATTACAATTACAGTGGTTTTTATAAATTTGGAATTTGTCATTTAAAAGAATTATCGCCTTCACTTGTGATTTTATAATTTTCTTGAGCCTGTCAGGAATTTCTAAGCATAGAAATACTCCAGAAAAAAATCGGCAAGGCCCAGGAATAAAAAAAATAAAATAAAAAATTACTTTTATTCTAATTTCGACTAGTGGGTATTGTGAATTTACATTTAAAAACCTCACACGTGCTCAGAAATATGTTCAATCCACAAGTTATAAAGATTATTTCATTGAATACCAAAATCAAGATTTTAAAAAGTAAACGGGAATTATTTTTCAGAAAAATGATTGATTTGAATCTCCAAAAAATTAAGAAGATTTTTCTGAAATTTAGGTATGCAAAGAAAATTAAACCTCAAGAAAAGTCTAAAACTCTGCAAATAAGAAAATTTTTCAACCTTTTTTTCGCGCACGGGTAACCAAGTTGCACGTGGATCGATTTCAAATTAATTATACTTCTTTAGAACCCTAATACGCTAATTTTACGCATTGTAGCGATATCAAATTCCAAAAGTATTTATTTTGGACCCACTCCACTGGGAAATTGGAGAAGAATTTTATTATTTACCGAGCTTACCGTAAAAAGTAGTAAATAGAAATGAATAGGTTCGGATTTTTGACGAATCTCACAAATCCCTGTAAGACTGGAGATGGTTTGAAAAGGTAGGTATAATTTCGTCGCCATCGTGTCCCAGAAAATGGGACACTTTTGAAGAGACAGGTGTACTACCTGAGGTGGCAATGTCGCCTTCATGCCGGAACCCTTCCCCCTCACCATAAACTGCAACTGAAATATTGCACCTTCCAAAAGGAAAAACAACAGCCCTATTGGGTACCTATTGTTTTGTTCAAATCGAGTTCCAACAGTATATTCTGTTTCAAACTTTGGATTTAAAATTTTTTTTAATTCAATTCATTTAATTTAAAATTAATTAATTTAATTTAATTTAGTTTAGAAAAAAAATTTAAATTTAAAATTTAATTAAATTTTAATATCTAGGTTTAACCCCCTAATATTTGTAGATCATCCTTCTAATTTCTATTTTTTTCAGCGTATACTATAAAACTGAATAATGGATGATATATATTTAGTAATAAAGAAAATTACATTTCTCTTAAATTGATGATTTTAGCAATCTTTCAACATAATATATTCAAATTTTCAAGCGATATTCAAGTTGAAAAATATCAAGAATTATTGAAGCTTCTATTTGAAAACTATACAAATTTGCAACAGTAGTCAGTATACGATTGAAATGTAGATTTGTCCATTTTTTAATATTCTAATTTGAAAATATTTAATTTCGAATGTTCTCTTCAAAATGTTTAGCCAATAAGTGTTACAAATTAAAATAGTGCAATTTTGAAAAATCTGTTGTCGGAAAGAAAATCGTAAATGTCTTATAACCGAAAGCCTAAGATGGAAATAAAGAATAGGTGAATTTAAAGTATTATGCATAAATTTGTGTTATATTAGCCGTTGGAACTATTTTCATATTTATATACTGAAGACGTTGGACATGTTATTTTAGGCAATCGGCGAAAAGGTTCAAAAATATTTCAAGAGGGAACGTGCATTTTTTATGAACTAGCTGTAAATGCCTGGATTTTTATTTCATAACATTGAAGAAATTTGAAAATACGTTATTAAATTTCTTCAAATATCAAGATATTAACAATTTTTCGAAACAATAATTGATAATTCCTAATTAAAAGCATTCGGAAAAATTTTCATCAGATGCTCTCGAAATAGGAAAATTTTTAAAGAAACTTTCCAAAATTGGACAGTTTCATTAGAAAGGAGTTTTTGTTGTATCAGTACTACTTCAAAGCATTCATAATTAAAAAATTTTATTTCTAATTGAAGAATCTCGAAATCGAAAGATTTCAGATTAAAATTTCGAGAACGGGACAATTCAAAACTGTTCAAAACTGAATAATTTCAGATTAACATTTTGAAAATTAGATCATATAAAATTCAACTAAATACGAGTTGTGTTATTTATCATTCGAAGCGTTCAAATTTTAATAATTTAAAATTTCAAACTTTGGAATTTCAACAATTCAAAATTAAAAGTGATTATAATCCTGCAATTATAAACTGAAAAACTGAATTGTTCAAAGTCAAAGCTTCTGAAATTTCAGAATTTTAAATTGTTAGTACAAGCTGAAAAAATTTTCAATTATATGGACTTTTACAATTGAATTATTCTAAAAAAATGTAAGAAATAAAGTAATTTTGAGCACGCAACAATAAAAATAAAAACATTTCTAATACGGAGCGTTGAAAATTGAGCAAATCTCAAATCGTCTCAAAATTAATATTCTGCAAATTGTCAACTATACTTTTCTAAATTTCAACAATTCAATTTCAATTGCAAAATTAAAACTGTTGAAAGAGAAAGATGGAAAATTCAGCGTTCAACATGAGAATTTGAAACTCTAAAATTTTAACCAGTTCGAATTCAAAAAATTTATTCAATTACCAAGGTCTCAATATCATATCAAACAATTTTCATCTGTTTTGATTCTAAGTAACATATAATTTCTAACTGTTTGAATATAATTTCTAACTTTTTAAATATAAATCGTTTAGCTTTCAACACTTCATTCAGAATCATTATTCATTCTTTGAATCTTCCAATCAAATATATTTGAAATGATTCATTCGTGAAAATCTTCAACTAAAAGTTTAAATATTATTACGTTAGAAATTTTTTAATATAATGCAAAAGAAGATCGCTATGCTTCCAATTTTTTAAATTGCACCATTTAAATTGGAAAAAAGCAGAAAATATTTGTATTTAACATTGAAACCAAACAACTCAGCAAATTTTGCAATTTTAAATGATTTGATAGTGTAACTAAATTACCATTTTCAATATGTATGTAATATTGTATCATTATTTTAGTTGGCTAAATTAATTTCCAGACGGACAGGCTGTGCATTCTCAAGGCATAGAATCATTTTTGCAAGAAATATGTTTTCTTTTTTTAAAGGATTTTAGACGACACGTATTTCACAAATTTAAAGAAAATTTCATTCTAAAGATGGGAGTATTTGAACTTTCAAAACCTGTGATGCCCTTTATCAAGAATTTATCGAGAGGAAAAAATCGATAAATGCAGTATCTAAAACAACATAGAAATTTTACATGTTCTTTTCTACTCTGATAGATCTTTTCATTCTAGTTTGAAAACTATATTAATATCATATATATTAATGTCAGATAGTTGCGCTTTTTTCCTGAAATTTTTAACTTTTTGGCATCCTTCACTTAGTGATGTGATAATCAATGCAAGTTAATGAAAATAGTTGTTTAAACAATTTACTATTTTTAAAAACTATCTCCTCTCAGATAAGTGTTAGAAAGTTCCGGTTTTTTCTGAAATGGTTGACTTTGCTTTGCCTTGTTATAGTTATGAACGAATACTATATAAACATGAGAGAAAAACATATTTTGAACAATCTTTTTTTTTCGTGAGTATATTTTGCTGGG
>CAKNYM010043735.1:0-45288 GCA_932195095.1 Andricus curvator | reverse complement strand
TTTTTTTTTTAACGGAAAATTAAACTATTCCGTTTTTGGTTGAAAACTTATCTTTTTTAGTTAAAAATTAAAATATTTGATTTTTCATGCAGTTTCTTGAAAACTCGTCTTCTGGTAAATAATTAATCTTCTTGGTTGAAAATTCATATTTTTAGGTTAAAATTTCAGCTATTTGGTGAAAAAATCAACTATTTTGTTGAAAGTTTTATTATTTTGTTGCAAATTTAAATATTTTGTTAAACTTGAATATTTTGAAATAAATACAATTTTTAATGCAAATACGCATTTCATGACTAGCCCTACAATTTTTAATAATTGTTACCTTTTTTAAAATTAAAATTATTATTAATGTATGGTTAATGCAATTAGGTAAAAAAATGTGATAATATTATTAACTTCTGTGGCAATGCTGGGTAATAAATAATTAAATTAATAAATTAGAACGGTCTGTGGCTCGCGACCATTCGTGTCTTTCTCACTCTCACATATTCATGCTACGAGAAAAAAAGACAGACAACCAAATCGTGATGCCTGCTAAGTCACTGGTCGTCTTTAGTCGTCTCTGGTCGTCACTACGGTCTTCGCTAGAGTAGGCTCAGTAGTCTTTCTAGAAGTCAGGCAGTACTTGGTAGTCTGACTAACAGGGACTAACATGAATTCTCAGTGAATAGCCTCTCGGTATGTACGAAGTATCTCATCGTCCCGAAATTCAAGATGACTAGTCCAATATTTGTCACACGCTTGGCTAGTCGTCCCGAATTTTCGGGACAACTAGTCTATCCTCTCTTCCAACTACCTCAGTTTTTCGGGAGGACTGGACACAACCAATTACGTATAAAATTTTTCGTTGAGAATTCGTCTTTTTTTTTGGTTGAAAATTCAATTATTTGGTTGAAAATCAAATTTTCTGTTAATATTTCGATTTGACATATTTGAAATCTTCAAAAATCTTCTTGAATTTTCTCAAGATTTAAAAAAAAAATTATATTCATATAATCTTGGAAACGAATAACGAAATAAACCTCAATAATGAATAGTTATTCGAAATTTTTGATTATAGGAGAAATTAATTGTCCTCTCAAAATGAAAAACTGTACGCGCGCGTAGCGCGCAATTGGTGATGCTAGTATTTTAGGTATTGGAAGTCATTCATTTCTTCTTTTTTTTTTTACAGAATTAAGTTCGCAGTTCTTCAAAAAAATAACGCATGGAGTAGCACAAATATTTCGGAAGCGTCCTATTCCTGTCAATTTTTATTTTTTCAAAGGCAGAGATGATGCAATTCATTATATAGAACCAGGAACAAAAGTTACTCTAGCAGTAATTGGTGATTCTATCCATGGAGTAGTTGTTGATACAAGGATTAATCCAATATATAATGCTCAGCGCAGACCTATTTTAATATTCTTAAAGACCGGCAGACCTTTTATACTAACTTCATACGAGAATACTTATTATGGACTACCTGCTAAAAAGACTATTCGAGCCATAGTTACTCAACCTCGCGCATCCTTATCCTCCTCATCCTCTTTCTCCTCCTTCTCCTCCTTAACACCATTATTAATCCACCGTTCCTCATCACTACCAACAGGCCACTTGAGGTAAATACAAGAGTGTGAAAATGGTAAATGTGAAAGTAAAAGAGAATATCGATTGTAATCTCAGGCCACATAAAAAATTATCAAGTATTTGACAACGACATTAAAAATTTAATGGTCATTGCATCGTGTTTCTTAAGTTTAGTATGTAGTTATTATAATTGTATTTTTAAGGTTTCAATCCACTACTTTGGATTAAAAATAAGACATTGCAATAAGAAAAATATATTAGTGAAGCAAAGAAATAAATAAACTCTTTGCATGCTTCGTTCAAATTGATATATTCTTAAGTCTACGTAATACCCGATTCTCATTTTTTTTTTACAATTACTTAATGTTAAACCCATTAATTTTAAATATTTCAATTTCTAAGTATTTAAATTCAAAATTTTATACAATTGTTTAAGTTTAAGTTCTTCATTTTGAATATTTCATTTCGAAATTATACTATTCTGAACGGTTGAATTTGATATTGTTGTTGGTGAGGTGAAATATCCTGTTTTAAGTGTCACAATCTTGTATTCTTACTGTTTCAATAAAGATGCAAATGTTACACAATCGCATTATTTTATTTGGTATTCCTACTTCTTGCCTTTCTCATTTTTATAATATTTTTTAAATTAATATTATATACAGTCCTCAAATGATTAATATATTTTTCCTAGCACAGAGAACATATGCGTTCTAGAAATCGTGAATTATATCATTTTCAGTTTTGTCATAATGTTTTTATTGATGGATTATTTAATTTCAATTCAAAATGGAAAGAGTCGCTAGATTCACTGAATTTATATTATACTTATTAAATAAAATTTAAATAAACATTCAATTAATATTTTCACCTGTGCTCACCTCTATAGCTTAACATATCCAACTGATTGATACCAAATTTTAATGAAAAGTCTGTAGCAGCATATTCTAGATATACATTTCAAGAATTTTTGGTATCTTGAAACTGAATAGCTTTTATAGCGGTGAAAAATGAAAACTCACATTTTTTGCAATAACGAGAAGAGATAAGGAAAATGTCAAGAAAGAAAAGCTGTTCCACCTGGAATTTTAAAAAAAAGTCTCTGAAAACTATAATTGTATTTGTCTGCTAACAATAAAATTGTCTAATATTTTGTAAACAAAATTTGATATTTGCACATTTTTGGGAAATAAAATTTTTTGGTACAAATAGCATTATCTTACGACTTTAGGTACGTGTAACGGAATTTCGGTACACGTAGACACTTCCTTAAAAAATGCATACTGGAGAATCAAGCTAGAGATTTGAAACTGGAGAAAGGTAAGAAGAGGATATCGCACACGATGAAAGAAAAAAGTTCCAAAAGAGAGCTATAAAAGAAAAAAAAGAAAAAAATACGCTCTTGAAGAAAACAGTGACTAAGTATGTTTAAAATTTCAATAAATATGAAGTACAACAAAGTCTTGTGTAAGATTCTGAGCCCCACCCCCTGCGAAGAATGTAAAATCAACAGATAAATTGTTTACTTTCGATGCTAACGAGTATAGAAGATTGATGGAACAATATCAAACATTTAAAGTTTCAATTCTCGAATGAATTTTTAGCTTCATATCTGTAAGCTGGACATAGAAACATAACCCGAAATGTACACATTAATGTTAACATATTGAATTAACCTAAATTTATAATAGAATTAATACTTCTGATTTTCAGAGATACATACTAATGTGATTATTTAAAAAAATGTTTATTCTTGTGTGGAAGAATTTTGGGCAAGTTGTGATGTGGGGCACAAATCTGGCTTTACCAAGTCCGTTTAACATATACGGTCTAATCGGGTCCCGTGCTGATGCTATTTAGTCCAATCTAGTCCTAAGCCATACAATTTTGTTATGCTTCTAACTAGCACCACATTAGTCCATTTAAATAGCACTACATTAGCGTTTAGAGGGTCTCTATGCTAAGCCCCATCGGGATCGCAGAATGTTTACACGTAGGTTATTATTATAAATATCAATGTCTCAGGCTTAAGGTGGTTACAGCCCAATATGTCAAAGGCATTTTTCATTAGTGCTGGATTTTTTTATTTTTTGAATAGTATGCACGAGGCTGTCCCGGTATATATTATCAGTCACGGACGCATTATTAAAATGCAATCAAGTGATCTGATAAGAGGGTATGCCTTGAAATATTGGGGAAAGTCTTGTTTTTACCCCATTATTCACGGGCTGGATTGCAGTCAAGTGCATTATGGGGGGGGGGGTATTATTATTATTATTATTTTGAAAGGTTATTATTATTTGAGAAGTTGTAGACTCCGGAAGCTACGATCCTGGTTCCTTAGAGCAACCAATCCCGATGCAACTAGAACGTGTACGTCATCCACTTCTGCTCCTTCTGTCCTAGAAGGTAAGCAAGAGCGGGAAATTTACGCGAGATAACATCGTGCAAAACTTTCTTGGAGTCAGGTCTCTAGCCGCGGATGACCTTACGCGGCAGACGGGACAGTTGGAGATGAAGGTTTCACCTCTGGATACTTTTTTAGAGCTACCAATGTTTGTAGATTGTTATGAGAAACAGTGTTGACGGACCAGATGAAGTGATCCCAGAAGAACAGCCTGTTGTATCCGGTTCGCGATGGAATGAGCCTGACGCTGGCAAGCCGGAATCTTGTTGAGTTGGCTAAGAAATAAAGCTTTCATACATCCAAGACAGCCAATTATGAGAACTACAAGATGGAATTTGTAGCCTTGGTACAGCTTGCTCAGCTCGAAAAGAAGTGCTTGATATTTCGTCCGTTTTTCTTTATCCTTTGCCGTGATATTACCGTCGGCTGGTGTCGAGAATTCAATCACGTAAATGATCTTGGTCTTCAGATCTTGGAGGGCAATATCAGGCTTCGTAGCACTGATATGTTGAATGGTGGAGAATAAGGAATTCCAGTAGAGCTTACACTGATCATCCTCCTGAAAGTTTATTATTATCCTTTTGAAAGGATATTATGAGAAGTTGTAGGCGCCGGAAACTACGATCATGGTTCTTCAAAGCAACCAATCCCGACGAAACTGGAACGTGCACGTCATCCACTTTTGCTCCTGCTGTCCTACATGGTAAGCAAGAGCGGGAAATTTACGCGAGATAACATTGTGCAACACTGTTCCTTGGAGTCAGGTCTCTAGCCGCGGATGACCTTACGCGGCAGACGGGACAGTTGGAGATGAAGGTTTCACCTCTGGATACTTTGTTAGAGCTACCAATCTTTGTAGAATGTAATGAGGAACAGTGTCGACGGGCAAGATGAAGTGATCCCAGAAGAACAGCCTTTTGCATCCGGTGTGCGATGGAATGAGCCTGGCACTGGCAAGCCGGAATCTTGTTAAGTTGCCTAAAAAATGAAGCTTTCATACCTCCAAGATAGCCGGTTATGAGAACTACAAGATAGTATATATATATAATAGCCTTGGTACAGTCTGCTCAGCTCGAAAAGAAGTGCTTGATATTTCGCCTATTTTTCTTCCTCCTTTGCCGTGATATTACCATCGGCTGGTGCCGAGAATTCAATCACGTAAATGATCTTGATCTTTAGATCTTGGAGGACAACATCAGGCTTCGTAGCACTGATACGTTGAGTGATGGAGAACGAGAAATTCCAGTAGATCTTACACTGATCATTCTCCACAACGGTCTCGAGTTCCCCTTGGACGTATGGCAAGGCGGACAATAGATGAACACCATAGAAGTGCGTAAGATGGTAATATAACACTTTTAGAGCCGCATTGTGTCTCTCTATGCACCCGTAGTGTGCATACTTTGAGCATCCACTGAGAACATGTCAAAGTGTTTCTGGCTCTTGCTTGGACTCTCGGCAGTTGATATCGCCTACAGGTACATTCATTATGCGCGCGCGGTAAACTAAGGTACCTATAATGCCATCTTGACGGGCAAAAAGGAATCCCTTAGTCTCCGATCTCAATCCAGCAGACTATAGCACTGAAGTTATCTAAAAGCAACCTATTCTAATAATAATAATAACCTATTCTAATCCTCTCTGATAAGGTCGGTTTCCGCCATATAGGCGTTAGTGCTATATTGGGGATGTCTACAAAATCATCTGGCTCACAGATATGATTTCCAAAATGCTTCACTCTGATGCTTACAAGCACATCACAGTCGCCGAGGTGGGAGAGTGGTCCTAAGTCGGCACAGTAATATTTTTTGTCGAAAACAGAGGATAAGAAGGGTTTCATGGCGCTTTAATGTCCTTGGTCAGGTACCATGATCCTATATCTACAATTCTATGTCGTTCGGAGCAGTGTGGAGTGATTTTTGCGGTCGCAACGCAGCGCAAAGTGAAGGAGTCGATTTTTTTTATTTCTAAAAATGGTGATCACATAAATCACATAATTCTACCGCTCAAATGCAAGAAGAAGGACAGGTTATGTAAGTTTTAGGAGGATATGGACAAATTTAAACCATTTACAATGGAAAAAAAAACATGTAGAATGTTGTCAGTGATAAAAAACATTGAAAAAACACAGAAAATAAAAGGACACTCACCAGAGACAGGTAACATGCAGTCAAAACACAATTGAAATTGTGTCAAGCGATTGGATTATTAGGTTATAGAAGTGAGAACAGGTGAAAAATGTAATTTAATATTTATTTAAGTTTTATTTAATAAGAAAAAATCAGAAATAAAATAAAAGAAAAAAATATAGAATCCACCAATGAATACATTACAATAAATTAAAAATGATAGAATTTACGAATCATGGAACGCATATGTTCTCTATGATAGGGAATAGTAGATTGTACAACAAGCAGGATACAGCATCGATTATTATCAACAAGCATGAAATTTTCCACGATCTCTACGCTCACGTGGCAATTCATGAGAGTTGGTAATAGACGCATTCCCCTTGTTGCACACGATGCTTTCCCCAATCACCGCAGGCTGGAACGAGCGTGTACGCTCGTTCAGAAGAATCTAAGTTGCGCAGTTGCAGGTATAAGGGGTAGATTGCGAATGCGCATGACATTACTTAGTTCTCTAGAGGACTAAATGCCACTTCACTTCCCTGTGCAGTTAAAAATCGAGAAAAAAACAATTATAGCTGTATAAAAATAAAAATGAAAAATTTCGAAAATTCCTTTTTCAAAAGTCAGTTGAAGTTTTAGTTTTTGAGTTATAAAATATTTAGGCTGGATCAATCAGGAGCGCGCTATAAACAGAAGCGAGCGCCGAGTTGGGGTTAGCGACGGGAGAACAGCGGCCACTACACTACGTTGGACTCACGCTCACACACGAACAACTGTTTATACCGCGCTCCTGATTGGTCTAGCTTAAATATTTTGTAACTCAAAAACTAAAACTTCAATTGATTTTTGGAAAAGGAGTTTTCCATTTATTTTTTTACTTTTAAACAGCTATACAAGTCCGGACACTTGAGTCTGGGACACCCTGTATAATATTAATTTAAAAAATGTTATATAAATGAGAATGCTAAGAAGCATACATTTTGAATAAAATAAAGCGATTGTGTAACATTTTTGACTTTATTGAAACAGTGAAAATACAAGATTGTGACACTTGTGAAAACAGGGTACCTCCACCAATAATAACATAAAATTTGATCGTTTAGAATAGTATAATTTCAAAATGGAATATTCAAAATGGAGCATTTCGAACTTGAAGAATATTGTATAACATTTTTAATAATAAGACTTAGAAATTAAAGTATTTAAAATTGACAGGTTCAAAGTTAAGCAATTAAATAAAAGGTATGAATCGGATATTACGTACACTTGTGAATATAACAATTAGACAAGTTTAATTTTGAACCTGAGTAAGCGAGGAGCACGATGCAATACACGTTAACTTTTCAGTGTCGGTGTCAATCACTTGATAATTTTTAGCCCTTGTGCGCACAGCTAACCTTATCCACGCTGTTGCCCACCCAGAATCCCCGACTATCCACCTCATTTTGTTTCATTTTTTAAATAATTATGCAATCGAAACCTTTGCCTGGCTTTTTATGCCAATAAATAAATGTCAAAAGTAAGTGCTAAAGGCACAGTATCGCAGGTCGGGTTGCCATATAGAAAATACGAATAGTTAATCATGAGTCAATATTTAATTAATTTTCATTAATTTTATTATTACTGATCACATTTCACGTGCATCAATCAAATAACTTGTTAAGAAATTAATAATCCACTCCAAGCTGAATTCTTTTATGGTAGATATCCGGGTATCCTGGGTGCGTCCGCGTGCAAAAATCTACAGGGGTGGATACCCGGGTATTCGGATTTCTACACGAGGGTTAATGTGACCTCAAATAATAATCGATATTCTATTTTACTTTAAAATTTACCATTTTTACACGTATTCGTTTACCTAATGTGGCCTGGTGATGTTTATGGAGAACTGTGAAATGATGATGGTGAGAAGATGGAGGATGAGTAGGTGGAGTCCGAGAAAGATGGGGAAGAGGGGGAAGAGGGGGGTAACTGAGGATGAGTAACTACGGCCTTAATAGTATATTTAGCTATCAAGCCGTAAAAAAGATTATGAATTGTATTTCGATATTGTATGAAAGGAAGGCCGTTCTTAATGTTTATCAAAATATAATTCTGGTGATCATCAAATATTGGAAAAATTCTTCTATTTAAGACAATTCCATGGATATGAATACCAATTACTGCTAGAATAACTTTATCTCCTGGTAGTACGGGGTGTCTGTGCTGATGTTCATCCTCGTAAGAATAAAAATTAACAGGCACACGACGGAACTGAAACCCTTGTCTGACTGAATTCATCATTATTTGAATGAGCTCCGAACTTAATTCTGTAAGAAGAAAGAGAAATGGTTGGATTCCAACAATAACAATATGAATGACAATATATTTTGGCTTTAAATTTAAAATTTTGGCTTTAAGTATTGGCTTTAGGTATTGGCTTTAAAGGTTGCAAAGAATTGACGACTACATCAAAATTCGTGTATGTTGTTATTAATGGGAATTTAATAGTATTAACCTTTTTGCTTAGCATCAAATTGACCTCAAATACTGCACAAACAGTTGACGACGAATCGTTCAAATAATTAATGGTATTTGTCGTTTTGGAAAATATGACAGCAAAGAGTCAATGACAAGACAATCTTAGCTGATTTCGTGAAGAAAATGGTTAAAAAAGAGGTATTTAACATTTAGAGGGGAACCGTGTGAGGCCCCCTAATAAGTGTCACGGATCTGCGCATCTTAAGTCTACTAGTGTACGCAGATGCGTAAACGCCTAACCACGTACGCGTCGCATTTCAGGATGACGGAAAGCACTGAACAAATGTATGCATCAAATTTTGCCAAAAACTTGGCCGTTCACGTTTGGAAACCATCGTAATGATTCGGAATGCACGGTAGAAATGAAACTTCGAAAGAATTTTGAAGCGGAATTCACGATTTTCATAAATTATTTGAATTCCGTGGAGTCCTTGAATTCTGTGAATTCCGTACACTCCGTGAATTCCATGAATTCCATGAATTCCTTGAATTGCTTGAATTCCGTGAATTGCTTAAATCCCGTGAATTGCGTGAATTCCTTGAATTCGTTGTAGTTTCTCACGCAGAATTTGAATGTTCTCATACAGTTATTTTTTATTTTAATGTGTTTTTGTAACAGGAATTGATAACAAATTTATTTTTAATGTTATTTTTTGCGATCAAAACAAAAACTGACGCATCCTATCGAAAAATGATTAATAACAAATTTGTAGCTCTTTTTTGGGTGAACAACATTTGTTCATTAGCTTCCCATGCTGGTTACAAATCTGTTAAGGAATTCTAAAAAAATCATATCTACTGCCTGCAATATACAACTATTTTATTTATCTTCTTCCATTTTGCCAACAATTTATTGTTTATTGGATTGACTGTGAAATGTTCCTTGTTGATTACAAAATCTAGATTCGAAAAATTACACTAGCGAAAAAAATTTGGAAAATTAAAAAAAAATTCTTTCTCATAACCAAACAAAATTTATGTTTCCTTTTTTAAATCTGCCTCAATACTTCTTTTGCTCTTATTCTGTACGTGACGTAAATTTAAGCATTGTCTGTTTGAAATTGTAGTAGCAGTAATTGAAGAAAAATCACCCCCCTCCCTCTTAAAGTACAATATTTTATTTGAAAATGTGTAGAAAAATAGCACCTGTCAAATGGATTTTCTCCCGATCTCATAAAGTAAAAATCGATGAAGTTAATTCATTTGTTTATGAGGAGAAAACATAGCGTCATTTAAAGCCAATTTTATGCAATTTAGTGATAAAAAATAGTTTTGCCACAAAGTGTACTTGATAGCACAACTTCTGTGGAAGACAATCACCAACTTTAGATGATATCCTATCTCCCAAATGTGTAGAAATTACGTTGAAAAATAGATTTGAAAAAAGGAAATTCCGGATGTGTTTTATTATTTTTCAAGTAAACAAATGAACGAATCTTAACGCACCACCCGTCATTCTGTAGATATTTGTCAAACCTATATTTTTAACTAAAC
This sequence comes from Andricus curvator, assembly GCA_932195095.1. NCBI lineage: Eukaryota > Metazoa > Arthropoda > Insecta > Hymenoptera > Cynipidae > Andricus > Andricus curvator. Next base: position 35,166 of record CAKNYM010043735.1, on the reverse strand, counting down.
TTTTTTTCTGTCAGACATATAGGTTCGTCGCACTAAACAAAACACCTGTTTTTGTTATCTTTGACGATTGTTTACATACGAAGTGCTTCGTAGGAGTCTGACGCACAGATATGGGCTTTTATTCTACATGCTAACAGAACAAAAATCTAAATTAAAATTTCCGGTATAATTTCTGCGTGAAATTTCATAGGGCACCTGGACTTTTACGGTACTGAAAGAAACTTATTCAGAAAATAGTGCTGGCTAAAATTATTTATTTAACAATAAGTGATTAGAATGCTTGTGTTTTTATTTTCATTGTGGAAACAAGGCGCAATTCTTATCCATTCCAGTTATCAAGGGCTGATTTTATTTCTTGAAAGATTCTTCAAAATTATGTTTGGTCGGTTTTTGTTAAAATTAAAATTGCCTAGGAAAAAATGTATATAAAAAAATAATGCTAAATGTATGATTTCTAGAGAAAAATTTTAAAGGAAAATCAAACAAAAAAAAGTGATGCAGAATTTTTTCGAAAAATAAAATCATCAATATATCCAATGACCTAGGGCTAATTTTATGTGTTCAAAGATTCGTTAAATTAAGGTTTGATTGATTTAAAAAAAAAGTGAAAATGATTTAGGAAAACACTTGCACAAAAAAAGCAATGCTAATTGTATGATATCTAAAAAAAAGTCAGTTATTGTTTTATTAGGAGTAAATTATAATTGCAGCTTTCACCTTGAAACTACAACTCAAATATCTCGGGGTAGTTCTATGGCGTAGACAAGTGTAATATCTATAATTATTTTTCAATTGTAATAATTCCGATTGGAAGATAATCGAGGAAATAATATACTGCAATTAAAAATGCACTTAAGCTAGATATGAAAAATAATGTTATATTACCGATAGAATTAAGGAAGACCACTAAAGTTAACCACACAGTACCGGTAGCAATTTTCATATTCTTCAGATAGAGAAAACTGACTCGTCGAAAGTGTCGTGTATAATATAATTATGGAATATGCTGCAATATGTTTTTGTATCTATATATATACTAGTCGTTATCCGCCTTCCTTACAGTGAATGCGGAAATAAAACGCAGAATCATGAAAAAGATAGAGCAGAATGACTTTCATCAATAAAGAACGCAACATTTTTAAAAGCAAAATATCATTTTTTGTCATCAAATATACATTCAAAGTGAAAATTCTTAGATGAAAAAAATGTGCAGTTCAACCAGAAAAATACTGTAAAATAAAAATAAAAATATATTTGATTAGAATAATTTTTATTTTTGAAATAGCCCACTTTTATCTGGATTCAAGGATTTTCATATATTGCTTCTGATTTTATTATTAATTGCACTTATTTTAATTTCAAATATCGCTTTGTAATCCCTTCAATTGAAAGGTAAACTGTTAAATCAATTATAAATTCCAAACCTCTCTCAAAATTAAACCTTTTTCATTAGCGCCGTATTCAGAGTTCCAACATTCTTAATTCAGCCATATAATATCTTTGTTTTTCATATTTATTACATTCATCTATGTAATTTATTAATAGTAATAGTACTTACAAGAAATTTTGCAGACAATTTCTGCTTTAATAATTTTACGGATATCGTTGGTTCGTTTCTAATAATGTTTGTAGCTAGATCAAGGCTGAATATTCCGGCTTTTCCTATAAGTTTTTTCTGTGAACATGGAGAGAATTTTCCGTAGAAAACAGAAAAAATATTCTTCTTGAATTAGAGAAACTTGGGCAAATGAGAAAGATTACAAGGACATAGGCAGATTGTTGTTACCGAAAGGAAATGTATGAACGATGGAAGAAGCAGGAAAGGAACACGCAAATGGGCAGGAAAAGATTTAAAGATTTAAAAGATGGTATGAGGAAAAAGATGCCCTGGAAGCTTGCTCGAACCCATAAGAGGAGAGACTAAATACATACTTAAAATTTTTCTGAATTGCTATAAATTACAAAAAAAAAAAAGATTTGATCGTAACAAAATAATATTCTTTTGAACAAAGCAAATTTATTTGAATAGAAAGAAACTTTGATTCAACCGAATTTTCTTGGAATCAAAGAATCTGTTTTCTGAATGATATAGTAATTACTAAATTTTAGAAAAAATATATGGAACTCTATAATAGTTGTATTAACGTTTCACACAATTTCATTAGAGGCTCATACATATTGAGGTAGTCCAACGAAAACTTTGTTCGAAAAGTAAAAACGCTTTTGGGATTCTTTAAAATAGGAGAACTCCTCAGCGCCATCAAGAATCCACCGTTCTCTATCACTACCACCAGAATACTTTAGGTAAATGAAAATGTGTGAAAATGGTAAATACAAATGTTCTTTGAATATTTCAAAAATGGACAATACGATCTTCATAGATTCCTGGTAGTGAAGAATTATCGAAAAAAGATCACCATCAAAGTATGTTTCAAAATTGAAATCACGGTTCAAACCAAGAAATTCACATTTTTAACTATAAGACATAAAGAAATCATGGAGTGAAATTTATTATTTATTAGTCAAAATAAAGTTACACTGGAACTTGGATTGAAGTAGTCCAGATTTACGCCTTTCCGAAAATTGATTCCTGCGCGTTAGTTGCATCAGGTAACGCCATCAGTCCAAATCTATCAGAAAAGATTCAAGCGGCCCTGCCTGTTTACGTTCGGATGGTCTGGAAATAGGATCAAGGTCAATGCGAGCCATGCCCGAAACCATTCTTAATTCCAAGTTCCAGTGTATTAGGTTTCTGAAAAAAATAAGCTTTTTTCTTTTAAATTATTAAACTGAAATACGAAGGATTGATTTAATATTATCAATTAATTACCTAACGATTTAATCATTTGGTAGTACTATCATCATCAATCTCGAGCTATGCGCGCGTACTTTACCGATTAGACAAAATTTTTGTTTAACTAAGTTATGAGAGTATTAAAACTTTTGAAGTTGATGAAGGCCATCGGATTATTCGGCAACAACGAGACGAGATAAGGAAAAATCTCTATCTTGCGTTTTCTTTCAATTTTTCACAAAAGTATTAATAAAGTCGGCTATAATTGTATTTTTCTCAAAACGATAAAATTTTCTAATATTTTATAAAAAAATTTAATTTGTGCATATTTTTGGAGGATGAAAATTTTCGGTAGACGTAGATGTTATTCAACTGATACGTCTTCAGAGGTTTCTTGCTGTTGTATCTCCAAAGAATTCTCTGATGGTATCTGTCTTCACAATGGAACCATAATTGCCTACACATCTTCTCGATGACTCCACACAAAACTATTCGATGTTGGCGACAGCGTAGCACCAGTTCGAAAATTTCATCTTGAAAAGTTCGACCTACCAACAACGTGTCATGATGTGGTATGTAATACCCTTCTGTTGCTGTAGCTGAAACCTGTTCCATATGTTCCAACTCTTCATACGCCTTCATGAAGTGATGATACTGTTCTCGTAAATTTGAATCTCGATCCAATTTCCTCTCAAGGATGAAGAATCTCCGTCAAGCTGCATCATAAGATGAACCCAAATCTGCTTTTCTGTCCTTAAATGGCTACCTTAGAATGTATTTCCCTGATATGTTGTCACGCTGGATATTGGAAGAAAAGTATTGTTCACAGGCCTGTTCTTCTAGCGATAACATTCTCTTAGTATCGAGTTCCACAGTCTTCCAAAAGTTCTCTAGTTGCACACTGAGCGAATCTCTCATCAAGTGGCACATGAGATCATGTTGCTTCTTGTTGAAAGCATTGAATTTTCCTGTGACAATCCAACCTAGTTTCGTATTGTGCAATCCAGTTCGCGGCGCAGTCAGGGGAATTTTACCATTAGAGAGAAGATCGAAAAATAATTCAGCCCCAATTAAAGCTTCAACTTCGGAAGGTTTCTTAAATTCAGGATCAGCAAGGATAACATCTTTAGGAATTTTTAATGATTCTTTATTTATATGGAGGTCGGGAATATCACCTGTAATTTGAGGAAGAACTAGAAACGTCAATTTTGCTGAGTAAGTGGAATTCCTCTATTTAAAACGAGCGACTGCCCATTCTGAACTTTCGGTGACCATATTATTTACAACTTGAACCGACACATTTAATCTTCTTTTCTTGAGCTTCAAACGCATTGCTAAATCTTCTGTTATTATATTTGGTTGAGAATCATTGTCAAAGAGAATCCTACATGCATGCCTATGTTCTTTGATATCAATCATGTCGACTACAGCGGTAGATAACAATACCTTAGACGCGTCAAAAATATGCATGTTTTTAATATGATTCAAGTTATCCTTTTCATTATTTTATTCGGATTTCGAATCTGTCCTTAAATCTGAGTGCAGTAGTGTATGATGATGCATTTTGCAAATAGTACAATTTCCCGCTTTACAGTTACCAATTAGGTGATTCCTTTTCGGCAGTTAAAACAAAGGCCCTTCTTTTTTGATATTTTTGGAATTTCTCGCTCAATATCATCTTTTGGAACTCTGGACACGATTGAATAAAATGTTCCTTTTTACAAATATAACACACTATATTTGATTGAGTATTAGGAAAGGCTTTTGCTGATTGATCTTTGTACGAGTTTGACTGAGATTTGTTTTGCTGTTTTAAATTTAGCGAATTCACTTTAGATTGGTTACTGGATTCGGGGTTAAGAGTTTCTAAAATTTGGCAATAATCACGTAAAAATTTGAATACTTGATCGAATTTGGGCATCTCAGTACCTATTACGGATTTCTCTCACTCTTTCCGCGATTCTTCATCTACTTTGCTAGCAATTACACAAATGAACGGGGTATCCCAAGAACTGGTGGGCTGACCCAGAACGTAAAGCGCACGTACGTGTATCATTATACTATCAAGTAAATTTCTCAAACTAGTAAAAGATTCTTTGCTAACAATTTGAAAATAAAAAAGAGCCTGCATATGATTCTGAATAATTATTCTTTCATTATTGTAACGTTCTTGGAGAAGGTTCCAAGCCACATCGTAATTAGACTCTGAAGTTTCCAGATTTTTGATTATTTGAGACGCACTCCCCTTTACATAAGATCGTAGATAGCGTAACTTTCGAATCTTTGGAATAGATTCCTTATTATGAATTAATGCCGTAAATGTGTCTCGAAAGCCTAACCAATCTTCATAACCACCCGAAAATTGAAGAAGGTCAAGTTTAGGTAAAGAGAAATGCGTTCGTTGATTACGTAAATCATTTCTAGATGTTGAGACACGTGACGTTGCAAGTTCACTCAAAGTCAAGAGTTCTGACTCACGGCAAACGAAATGTTCAGCTTCAAGTTGAGCTATACGCGACCAATGTAAAAAATCGGTCTCTTGTGAATTCGGATCTGGAACAGAACCTTGAGTAAATCTTTGATTAATAATTTCAATTGCTATTGCGGGATAACTGAAATAATTATCCTCGAATTCGGATCTCGGATTATCTCTTTCCATGTTTCTTCTATGTTTTTCAAACGAAATTTAATTCCTTTTATATCGATTATTTCAGCAAATTGAGTGTTTAAACATTTATCTAAGAAGGTCTTAAATTTCGTTAAACGCGATTTACAATTCTTACGAATTTGCTTCCAGTTCACTTGTTCCTTACTCATTTCAAATTTCAGAGTTGTAACAATTTATGGAAAGAGCGAATAATGAGAATGGGAATCGATGAGCTTACTTGACAATGCTGATTCACCAACCTACGATAATATGTTAATTCTCGATGACCTTCTCGAGGATTCTCTGCGTGGCTCTAGTGATGGAAATCTTCTTCTTGCAGTCTCCATGATTTAAAAATTCTCGAGCAGCAGCAAATTCATAGATTTTCGTTGCAGTTGCAACGACCTCATAGATTATGTCACCCATTATTCTTTAGGATGCACCAGGAAACGACTCTCTGCTTGCCTGCCTATGTTCATTATCAAATGGGAGTGGATTTTTATTAGACAGAAAATTTGTATTCACGTCTACCTTTTATCTGGTTCTCAAAAAAATTTCCAATCAGCACTCTCGAAATATTTATGTCTTGCGGATCTAATAGTTTCAGCTGTTCAAAAAATCTTCGTTCGGCACTTTTACACTGTTCCACAATAATGTCACTTCGGTCCCTCTCGAAACTTCGTCAAGTTAATTTTCTCACACGAGGCATTTTAGAATATTGATTTTCTCGGTAAGAATTCGGTTTCGTAGGACCATGTTCACACGCATAAAGCCTAATTTTTACCAGTCATTATTTCTTTGATACGTGTGATATTAATAAATTACGCCCAATTATTGAGAAAATAGGGTGTGCCAAGAATAAAACACTGAGTAGTTTAGATGAAATATAAGTGGACTGTAACACTTTATTAAAATTATCACATATTTGAATTACAGTAAGTATACCGAACCGACGCCTTTCGCACGTCATTAACATTTCAAAGTCTCAATCGTATCTCAACTTTTCGTCAAATTGTAGCCAGCAATTTGTAATTCAGACTTTTAGAGATTAGAATTCTTTCGTTTCATAAATAATTATGTTTCGTTCTTAATTATTACAATTTTGCGTAGCAGCAATCGTTTAAGAGTGAAACGATTCTGCTTTTGAAGTATCCTACTTTAACGATTAGAGGACCAACTTTATCGTTTTGAAGAAATTCCTCTAAGTGCGGAAGTAAAACACATTCATAGTAGGCTGAGTCCAAGTAAATATCTAATTATTAGTTTGTATTACAAGAATTAAAAAAAAATAAATAAAGAACGCTCATGGTAAAAATCATTTTTGACGAAAGTATTAGAAAATAAAATCTGGTCTCATGTGTCTAATGCTTCCGTTTGGTCCTTTGTATCGGCCCTCTGGCTAGACACAGAGGTGCCTCCCCCCATGCGACGTTAAAAAGGGGTAGGATTTTGACCAACATTATTTCCGTGACCAGTCATATGGGAGCTTTCCTGCCCCTCACGGGATGTTGGAACGGGGTAGGAGTTTGCCAAATGTTGGCGCTTATGCTTTTTTAGAATTTTAAACCTCGGTGCTAATGCCCTTTTGCGGTGCCATACCTTTGGTTTTGGCGGAAGAAAAGTACGACGGACGGACGGGCATCTGATCCAAACTACAAGCGTCTCTCCGGGGCTAGGCAACTCTAAAAACTGGTAAAACAAATGGTTAATATCGATACTTTTTTTACTGATAACGACAATTTTTTTACCGGTATCCTCAAATTTTGTTTACCCGTATCGATAGTGTATACACTTCGAAAACAAAACACTAAACAGAAAATGCTAAACAGCAGGAAGACTTGTCAAATCAAGAACAATGACAATTATTGTCCATGCCTTCTCTCAGCTGCCAGATCTCACGTGACTGAGACAATGTTTATGGTTCATCGCAAAATGTCGGATGATAAAAATCGACCCTGATAATATTTTTCAAACTTCTTTCCACTACAAAAGACGTTACTTTGAAATTCGACTTTAGTGGATGTTACCCTGAACGTGGTACGATTTAACCCTATTTCCGGCCAAACGGAAATTCGATCGCTGTTGATACTCTACATATGTACTAGTCCTAAGTGTCTAACTGTATACACGAAATGTCATCAAAATCGGAGTGAGTGCGGATTTCGCGATTTCCGGACAACTCCTTTGGTGTCAATCGGTTGGATATATTAAGCTATGGAAGTAAGCTCAGGTGATAAATTTAATTTAGTATTTATTTAAGTTTTTTTTTAAATAGTTATAAGATAATCATAAATTAAAAATTTAAAGCTTTTCGTGTTTCAATCGTATGCGAAACTAAAACCCTTGCCGGCGTTTCGTGAACATTGCAGTTCACTTCTTCAGGGCTGACCTGAAACTGAAGTTTCAGGTTATGTTGTTCTTATATATGTGTTTTCTACGATGCCTGTGATTGGCCAGAGCCCCCTATAGTGGGGACTGGTCGAACTTGATTGGCCATTCAAGTCTTTTTTTTTTAAACCTGGGAGAACGGAAAGCTAAATCGAATTGGTCTTATATCCATTGTCCCTATTGATGTTATTAGGGTGTTTCAAGATTTCGACTGCTTCTCTATGTTTTCTTGGAAAAATATTGTACGTTTTTGCGATGACGGTTGTTTTGTCAAATAAAATTCTATGTCCGGTTTCGATATGATGCTCAGCTAGTGCTGATTGCGTGAAATGTTTTAGCCTGACTTTACTCTCATGCTCCTTTACACGTTGGCTTACCGCCCTCCCGGTTTCTCCAATATAGACTTTGCCACAAGAAAAAGGGATTTTTTATACTCCCTGATCACTGAGAGGTGCCTTTTTATCAGACTTCCCCTCCAATCTTACACCTTTGATAGAACACTGTCTCACTAATACCTACTTCTCTTTCAATTACCAATTCCACGAACAAACCTCAGGAGCAGCAATGGGATCTCCAAATTCACCTGCAATAGCCAACATCTTCATGGAAAATTTAGAAACTAAAATCTTTAACAAATCCAAGCTTAAACCGAAATTTTGGTGCCGTTACGTTGATGACACTTTTGTCATCTGGAGACATGGACTAGATGAACTACATAAGTTCTTTGATTTCATCAATCAATTACACCCTAATATACAGTTCACCATGGAAATTGAACAAAACGGAAAATTGCCTTTCTTGGACTTACTAGTTTACAAAAGATCTGATAACACATTAGGACATGGATTTTAAAGAAAACCCACCCATACAACCATATACCTACATGCCTCCTCCCACCACCACCCATCTCAAAAGCAATCGGTCATCAACTACCTTGTATACAGAGCTGTCTCCGTAACAGATAAAGATAACTTACAAAAGGAATCCCAAAATTTTGAACAAATCCTAATACAAAACGATTACACAAACGAACAAATTGATAAAGGAATAAGAAAATACACTCGAAAAAACAAGACAACACAACCTACTAAAGAAAGACAGAGAAAAACGACCACCATCCTACCCTACATTCAAGGTATCACAGAACAAATAGAAAGAATTCTCAACAAACACAACATCCAAACCATATTTAAACCACCTGCGAAAATAGGACAACTTCTAACCAACCCTAAAGATAAAAAGGCACCTCTCAGTTATCCGGGAGTATATGAAATCCCTTGTTCTTTTGGCAAAGTCTATATTGGAGAAGCCAGGAGCGCGGTGAGTCAACGTGTAAAGGAACAAGAGAGTAAAGTCAGGCTAAAACATTTCACGCAATCCGCACTAGCTGAGCATCATATCGAAACCGGACATAGAATTGTATTTGACAAAACAACCGTCATCGTAAAAACGTACAATATTTTTCCAAGAAAACATAGAGAAGAAATCGAAATCTTAAAACACCCTAATAACATCAATAGGGACAATGGATATAATACCAATCCGATTTGGCTTTCCGTTCTCCCGGGTTTTAAAAAAAAGACTTGATTGGCCAATCAAGTTCGAGCAGTCCTCACTATGGGGCATTCTGACCAATCACAGGCATCGTAGAGAATACATATATAAGAACAACATAACATGAAAGTTAAGTTTCAGGTCAGCCCTGAAGAAGTGAACTGCAATAAGATAAGTTCGGAATCGGAAAGCTAATAAGTAAAACTGTTAAATACAATAAAACGATTGTGTAACATTTTAATCTTTATTGAAACAGTAAGAATACAAGATTGTGACACTTTTAGAAACAGGCTATGTCACCTCCACCAACAACAATATCAAATTTAACCGTTTAGAATAGTATAATTTCAAAATGGAGCAACTTGAACTTGAACAATATTGTATAACATTTTGAATGAAAAGACTTAGAAATTGAAGTATTGCGCATTGCCGGGTTTAAAGTTAAACAATTGAATAAAAGGTAGGAATTAGGTATTACGTAGACTTAAGAATGTAACAACTAGAAAAGTTTCATTTTTAACCTACCCAGTAAAAAAAGTTGAATAGATATAACGCAAAAACGAATTCAGGTTAGGTTTAGTGTATTCGATTTGCTGCCACAATCGAATTGGACCTTTAAATTCAATTCTGCAATGCATTAGGCTCTATTCGGCCGAGTTTATTTTGGTGAAATGAGGGGAAATTATAAGTTTTTCAGGGTAGAAATGAGTATAATTATGAAAAATAAAGTTGCTCAAATACATTCGTGCGGTTTGGGCGAGCGATATTAATTATTTGACTGAACGGAGTGATATTAACCAAACTTTGACTCCAATTCGGCAATATACACATGATTTGACAGACACAATTCTGCAAGGTGCAGGGCGATGGACGCGGTGGGTTACTGGTAACTTCATTGCCGACAGTTGGTGTTGAATTTTTTACTATTTAAAAATGTTTAAAAATTCACAAAATAAAGTTGAAAAGTTTTTTTTTCTGTAATTGACAACAATTAAGGCCATGTGAGCGTAACCTCAAATTTTTTTTTACATTTTTTTCAAAATCAACTTACGTTCACGCGAAACGCGATATCGACCAGAGCAGCGTTTCTTAGTTCTTCATATTTATTTTCCCAAATTTTCAACTCGATATCGCGTTTCGTGTGAAAGTAAGTTGATTTTGAAAAAAATGTAAAAAAAATTTGCGGTTACGCTCACATGGCCTTAATTGTTGCCAATTACAGAAAAAAAAACTTTTCAACTTTATTTTGTGAATTTTTAAACATTTTTAAATAGTAAAAAAATTCAACACCAACTGTCGGCAATGAAGTTACCAGTAACCCACCGCGTCCAAAGCCCTGCATTTTGCAGAATTGAGTCTGTCAAATCATGTGTATTGCCGAATTGTAGTCAAAGTTTGGTTAATATCACTCCGTTCAATTAAATAATTAATATCGCTCGCCCAAACCGCACGAATGTATTTGGGCAACTTAATTTTTCATAATTATACTCATTGCTACCCTGAAAAACTTATAATTTCCCATCATTTCACAAAATAAACTCGGCCGAATAGAGCCTAATGCATTGCAGAATTGAATATAAAGGTCCAATTCGATTGTGGCAGCAAATCGAATACACCAAACCTAACCTGAATTCGTTTTCGCGTTATATCTATTCAACTTTTTTTACTGGGTAGGCAAGCGTTGAGTATATTTACTCTATGCTTTACTAATATATTTTTCTTATTGTAATATATTATTTTTTATCCAAAGTAGTGGATTGAAATACTAGAAATATAATTATAATAACTACGCACTACTATCGAGAACCACAATGCAATACACTAACTTTTCATTATCGTTGTAAATTACTTGATCATTTATAACCCATGTGTGCACACTCAACTTTATCCACGTTGTTACACACACACCCAGGATACCCGGGTATTCACCTACCTTTGTTTAAATTTTTAAAATAATATGTAATGGAATTGAAATCGTTACCTTGTCTCTTATTCTAATATATAACTATCAAAAGTAAGTGCCAAAGAAACAAAACACTTCAAAATATACAAAACAATTAAGCCTGTTCCAGGTAAGCTGCAACCTGACTTGCAGTATTGCGCGTCGAGTTACCGCACACGAAATGTAAAAATTAATCATCAATTGTTAAATAATGGAATTACGATTAATTATATCATTACTCAACACATTCAACCTGTATTAATCGAAAAAATGGATGAGGAATTAATTATCCACTTAAAGTTGAATTATTCTATGGCGGGTACCCGGGTATCCTGGGTGCGTCCGCGTCGTACGTATACTTTGAATTCGATTATTTTTGCGAGCCAAATCAATAAATAACTTTGAAATGCACCATTTGCTAATAAATTAGCTAAATAACGACGATCCAGAGGCCCCCAGTGATAATTTAATTTTTACTCCACTTACGTTTGAAAATGTACTGTAGTGAATACCCGGGTATTCGAATGTGCACACAAGGGTTTATGTGACCTCAAATCATAATCGATATTCTATTTTACTTTTACATTTATCATTCTGACACGTTTTCATTTACCAAATATATTGTGTTGATATTGGTGTAGAACTGCCGAATGATAATGAACGTGAGGAGACGGTTGACAAAGAGGATGAGGAGGAGTATGAGGGGGATGAGGAGGATGAGGAGGAGGAGGATGGGTGAGGATGAGTAACCACGGCCTTAATAGTATTTCTAGCTCTTTTGCCGAAAACGTCATCACGAATTGTATTTGGATCTGGTGTAAGAGGAGCGCCGTTCCCTCTGTTTATGAAAATATAAAACTGTTGAGCATCAAGTATTGGAAAAACTCTTCTATTTATGACAATTCCTCGGATTTGAACAGAATTTACTGCTAGAATGACATTATCTCCTGGTTGTACGGATTGTATCTGATGATTTGCATCTTCGTAAAAATGAAAATTTACACGCACGCGACGGAGCTGAAGCCGTTGTCTTGCTCCATTCATCATTCTTTGAATGACCTCCGAACTTAATTCTGTAAGAAGAAATAGAAATGATTGAATTCCAATAATTAAAATATCAATGACCAAATAGTGAAACGAATGCTATATTCAATGTTTCCAGCTTATTTCAAACGCGAATATCCTTTGAAACTTTTAGCAATATATTGGGGTGCCCTAAAAAACTAATGTTTTTTTGGATAACTAAAAAATGAATGCGTATTTTTATTTTATTTAAACGGAAAGTTTAAGCTGCGGCGCAGTGTGCCAACCTAAACGTTTTTGGACAAAAATTGCTCGACAGTTCAATTTTCAACAGATTTTGATGCAGGGGAAAACAGCCCACAGTAAACAGGAACAAATTCAACAGCATTTAACTGCATCAGTTTGACAAAATACATGAAGATTTTTGTATTTATATAAAGCTTACATATTCAATTGGCTATTTTTACACAGAAAAAGTATCATAAAATTAGTCAATTAGCTGTATCCATCGATAGATAATAATCGTTTCTGGTACAGCTCTATATCGGTTTCTTGAGTAGTAAATACAGTAAACTTCATTCTATTGCAAAGATCGCATATTTCAAAGTCAGTGGCTGACCAAATAAAAAAAGAGGCCCGAAGAGCCGGAAGCCCGCGTTGGTTTGAATTGAGTATTTTAGCATGACGTCATACGAGTTTTTCGAGAAAATATTCTAAACGTAAAAGTGAGTCAGAAATGGACGAACAGTAATATTTCTCAAGTGTAGAATGTATTTTCTCACTGATGTTCCATTCTTTTGTCGATTGACGATCTTCCAGTGTTACGAAATAAAATAAAATATCCTTAATGTCAGGTTAGTGTATCAGATCGGGTACTCGCTAACCTCAAATCGCGTACAGTTGCTTGTATTTCGTGAAACTGAAAGGTCGCCAATCGACAAAAGTTTGAGACATGACAGAGAAAATAGATTTTACACTTGAGAAATATAACTATCCAGACCTTTATCACTTACCGTTATGCTTAGAATATTTTCTCTAAGAAATCGTATGCAGTTGCAGTTTCAGGTGGTAACCTTACTGACGACTGACACTTCCACCTATCCTAGCCTTATACACTTAAACACTATTAATATTCAGACCTTTATAACTTATGTTTACGTTTACAATATTTTCTCCAAAAACGCGTGTGCAGTTGCAGTCCCATTTATGCTAACCTTCCTGACGGCTGACATTTCCACCTAGCCTAGCATTGCCGCGAAATATTTGAGTCGCTTTTTGATTGTATTATATTAATTTTCAGTTGGCAAATTGTTGTACGTCAACAAAAACACTGGAAAATCACTGGCATGTATGATACGAAAATGTGTTGACAGCGGTAACAGACCGGGCCATTTTCAACTGCGCAAGTCGGGGCCGTCTGAACCGTTTCCACTTAGAATGCATCATATTGCGCAATATACTGGAGTAGATACTCGCGCACTCAGCCTTTTCGAGGTGAGATTCGCAACTGTCTCTCGCCCCTTGAGCTAAAAAACTGCGAGGGCCAGCAGTTCCAGGAATGTCGGGTGTATTTATCTGTCATATTATTGATAGTATCGATTGATTTCAAATCGACCCGCGCTTTTCGGCACATGCGCAGTTGAAAAAGTTGCTTAGAGCAAGCGCAGCGATACAAGACCGGGGCAGTCAATGAACGTCGCTTGACAAAAATAGACTGACGAATCGGAGTAGAGGTGGGAGCCCCTCCAGCCTTGAAATTATGGAACGTGCATGTTTCAAGGCCGCAGGAATAAGAGAAAGTTTACTGTTGTTGGAATGATGATTATTTTACGAGAATCATAAAGGCTTAAATTTTTTAGATTTTCTTAGCTCTGATATTCCGTGAGATTGGTACGATTAGTACGAGATGTTTAACCTTCATACCATGTAACTTGACTTGTGGGTTGTGATGACTGAAATAAACTAAAAATGACTTTTCAATGACTTATTGTTATTATATTTTGTAATCTTATGAATGTTTTTAATTATTTGAGCAATTATTATGAAGAAATGCCCATGTTTGCCATTCTTTCATCAATAGACCTAATGGTTTACACGTATTTGACTACAAATGACTTACCAACGACTCTTCCGTCATATTTTTCAAATTGATAGCAAATGTTAATTGTTTGAAAAATTTCCATTAACATTATACCTACTACTATATACTACTTAAATTGACTTTAAACGCTGCAGATAATTGACGACTACATCAAAAGTCGTGAATATTGTTGTAAATGAGTAATAGTATTCAATATTGTTTAGCGTGAAATTGACTTCAAACGCTGCAGAGACAGTTTACGATGAATTTTTGAAATCATTAATGGTTTTTGTAGTTTTGGAAAATATGACAGCAAAGAGTGGATGGCAACACAATTTTAAAAGGAAGGGTATCGAAGTGTTAGTCACCGATTTCAATGAAACAAAAGAACTACCAAAATCGTATATTCAATTTTCAGCTGATAAACATTTTCATGTGGTGAAGAGCACCCCTGAAGTTCACCCCTAAAAACAGTTTTTTCATGAAATCTCTGTTTCTATGCAAAATTTGGTTTCCAGGGGTTGCATCCCCTATTTCTAATAAGGGTAAAAATTTGGTTTCTCCAAATTTTGTACTGTAAAAATTGCACAAAGAATCAAATATTAAATTTCAGGAGGGTAAGCTACCCCATATTAGAACTTCTCACTTTTCTTTGAAAAATTATTTTGTACATAAAACTGAAGTAAATGTATTTACATTTGTTAATAATAAATAGTGCGTATATTTTAATAGAAGCACAAATATAGTGGTTACCGAATTTCGGGGGTCAAACTACCGCTACTAGGTTATAAAAAGGAATAAAAATTTTCTGTACATATACACAAGTTGATGGGATTAAAACCACCCCAAAGTTCACCCCCAAAATGGGTTTTCACGATATCTCTGATTCTTAGCAGCATTTTTTTTAAAGCAAATGGAGATTGTTTAATGTCGAAGTTGCATCCCCTATTTCTTGTTAAGGTAAAAATAATTTTGTTGTTGAAACTTTTGCTTCACAAAATTTTATGTAACTAATGCACGCCCAGACGTTAATTTTATGAAGGATTTAATATCTCACCCGTTTCTTCACCTTGTAAATTTCATTTTAAAGAAAATCAAATTCTAAAGTTCACGTGTTTCAGAGTTTTTCACAAAAGTACATTTCAAGAGGGTAAACGACCCCTTCTTAATATTTTTCACTTTTCTTTGAAACATTATTTCTACATAAATTCTGAAAAACATTTTAGAAAAGAAAAGCTTCCGTGAATTTCACCCTTCAAAAGTTTTTTCATAATTAATATTTTATTATGTACTCTTCTGGAGTTTGGAATGTTGTATTTAACATCGTCGTTCGATAATAAACTATCGCCAACTGGGTTTAAAACAAATTTGCCTAATAAAAGAGGAATTCTGGAAAAACTTTTGAAGGGCGAATTTGAGGGGTGCTCATCCCCCGACAAAAAATTAGGAATACACCATCTGGGGGATCAAAATGCTGGACATAATATCGGCGTTTGATAATGAACAATCTCCAATTGAAAAAAAAATTTGCTTAGAATCAGAGATATCGTGAAAAAACTGTTTTGGGGGTGAAAATTTTTTTTTTTATCATTGGAAATTTATAATTTATCATATAAATACGAAAAAATCATTAGTTAATGTATGTTGCTACATATGGGTACACCCAATAGGGGTAGTTTAATCCGAAAAATGCGATAACCACAATATTTGTGCTTTTAGTAAAATATACGCAATATTTATTGTTAACACATGTAAATACACTCATTTTAGTTTTATGTACATATAATTTTTCAAAGAAAAGTGAAAAGTAATAATAAGGGGTAGTTTACCCTCCTGAAATGTACTTTTGTGAAAAACCCTGAAACACGTCAAATTTAGAATTTGATTTTTTTTAGCATGATATTATTTTTGGAAACATTTGATTGTTTTTGCAATTTTTACAGAGCAAAAATTTGGAACAAAATAATTTTTACCCTTACAAAAAATCAGAGATGCAACCCCTAGAAATCAAGTGCTGTACATAATATCGGCGTTTGATAATAAACAATCTCCAATTGGTTCCAAAAAATACTTTGCATGGAAACAGAGATATCGTGAAAAAAAATGTTTTTGGGGGTTAACTTTAGGAGTGATTTTCACCCCTTTGAAATATTTACCCGCCGGAGATTAAATATACATGTTCGTAAATTACAAACAATTTTTTTCTCACTTCGACACATTATAAATTATTTACGTATAGTTATTATATCGATTTAAGCCCCATATAATTAAATCTGAGAAACTTCAGAGCTGTCCGAGGACCTGAAGTAGACACAAAATGATTAAAATCCAATCAATGTCACCAGACGTTGAGGAAAAAAACTTGACCCAATTTGACTAAAAATGCTACCCCTAATCGTGAATACCTACCCTTTATAGAGAATAAATGTTAAAATATCATATTTTACACTTTCCTATCAAGCCATTTAAATACTCACATATTCAAAGACTTGTGTGTGAAATTTTTAAGATGCACAATACGATATTTCAATCCCTATATAGTGTAGTTTCTCACGTTTATCACAGAAAAAAGTGGATCGTTAGAAGAACTCTATAAACCAGTAGCTCTATCTTAAACTGAAGCCCAGATTTTCGTCGGTGAATTTTTTTAAAATCACTATTATTTGCTTTCAGGTAGTTGAACTGACTTTTTGAAAGAGTATAGGATAAACAATTTTATATAGTAGGATGCACTGCACCACTTAGCAAAACTTAGTAAAACCTGTGCTAAAACCTAAATCTAGCGCACGCATTAGTCAATTGAGCTACGGAACCGCTTAGATATTTCTGAAAAACTCTCGGTTAAGCATTTCCTCTGAGAAAAACACGGTCAGCTAAGAAATATATATGTGGCGTGCTCAGTTTTAACGGTGATTTTTTGATACATATTAGATACTGATAGATAGGTTTAAAAATGTTTCATTAACATTTTGTAATTAATTTCTTACAAAAGATATATAATATTTTGTAACGAGCTTAAGAAAAATATTTTGCTTAGAAGTATTAACTCACACAGTAAATATATTATTGGTAATTTATATGTATAATTATAAAATGATTTAAATTTTCAAAAAGTACATATAAAAAAATGTTTTTGTGTCATTGAGAATTAGGAGCTGAAAAATTGTTTTCGAATGAAACTTTTTGAATATGTGATATTATTTCATATACATTTCACTTGATTGAAAACGCAACATTCATTTACACATCTAATATATAAATGAAAAATAATTTAAACAACGTAATAATATATCAAATTTTAAATCGAAATCACTATTTAAAGATGATAAAAAGTCCACTCTCGAGCTAAAATGTTACTAAATTGAGGCCAAGAAATTCGGGTTAACAAAAACTTGGATGTGGAATTTGACTTGATTTGAATTTGATATTTTGTACATTTTGTACTAATATTATGATAAAAGTGAAAACAATATAAAAGAATTTGCGAAATTTCACTTTGTAAAATGTCAAGTGGCGTAACTACTGTAAAGCAAAATCCCGCTCTGTCGCTGCAGGGAAGGGGGAGGGGGTCTCCTAGATTGAGAATAAAAAATACTATACAAGTTATAAATCGGCCTTCTTTTTTAATTTCAAACGGACCGCCTAACAAATTTTGCGGAGTTTTTCAATTGCACGTTTCTAGTTATTCCACTGAAATTATCTAGTTAACCATTTCAAATAAACCCGACTCTCGTTTTAGCCACAGTGTCGGGGGTTTCCTGCAGGTAGCCTTGTTGCTAAATCGGGGGAATGGAAACGTAAACAGTCAGGGCCCTCTAAACCGTTTCCAATTTGAATACATCATATTGCGCAATCTCCACATGTGAGTACCTGCGCACTGCGCCTTTCCAGTACGCTTCTGGTGTGGGGCAACAGTTCTAGGAATTACTAAACGGCGAGCTGCTAAACCGAGAGTCGGGTGTATTCGGGCTGCCAATCTCGCGCAGTGCTTATTGCAATGCGAAAAAGGAGATCGAACTCTCTTGCAAAAGTCAAACTCACAATTCTTTGCTTATTATGAAAATTAGTTATTCATACAGCTTACATGTTCAACTGTACTATTTCAAATAGTTATTGAAGCTGCTTCTTCTAGTAATACTTCTTTTTAAAATTTGAAGTAGTAATGCAGACTTTAGGTTTTGTATATTTTGAGATCACCATCTCACAGGGTATCAAAAACTATTCAAATTGTTTCTTGTACAATGCGAATGTGAATTAACCTGAATCTGACTACCTTCAGGGGAAATGTAGAAGTTTAAACATTTATTATATTTTTTATAAACAAATAAGTGTATGAAGATAATGTCGTGAGGATTAGCAATGGTTGATCATTTAATTTCAACTAAATTTCTACAATGTATAGACAACAGGGGTTTTTGAGTTAGATTAATGCAAATTAATGAATAATTTGTTATATAGTAAACAAATTTTGTAAACAATTATCCGTTCCAGTTATTTGTGAGAAAAAAGATACCATTTTTTGTATGCAAACAACCATAAATTACCCTGTAATTGTGGTTAAGTAATTTTTTAAACAAACTTATTTTACAAATTAGCTCTTTGGCTATGTTTCGAGATATAGAGTAAATTTTTTAACATAATTTTGCAACCATTTTTAGAACTCTTGGGCAATGACCAATAATTATTACTGTTGTCATCAATTTTAGAAATAAAAAACCATTATTCATGTTGGAATAAACTGCCAATGATTCATTGCCATCACATTTGATCAATCGATAATAATGTAATTATATGTCATTATTTAAAAACAATTTGTTATAATGAACATTTCAATGATTATTAAAGCAATTAACGTTTGGACCCAAATATCAATCATCAATATTAGGACAAATAATCAATTGGTACGACGAATCTTACGCATCGCATGAGCTTCTTCAATAATTACAGATAATAATTTGTTTACTACATAACAAATTATTTATTAATTTTCATTAATCCAACTCACAAACCCCTTTTTCCTATAAATTGTTGAAATTTAGTTGAAATTAAGTGACCAAACATTGCTAATCCCCACGAAATCATTCTCATCCACTTATTTGTTTATAACAAATTCAATGAATATACAAAACAATTCTAGATGAAGCAGATCCAAAACTGTTTTTTCTTTTTTTTTCGACTGATTTAATTCTCAAGAAGCATTTCAGCATCAACAAATATATTCGGTGTGACGGTCAATAATGAAGTCAAAATCAAAACATCGGAAAAAACATGTAAAAAACAGATTTATTCATTTCAAAAAAAGCGTCAACGTTTCGATTACACTGCGGAATTTGTACATTTGAAACATTCTAAAAACATTTTTTAACTGCAAATTCTTGAGGTTTAATATTTATTCCAATAGTTGAACGATAGAAATTTCAAAATAAATGTTACACTTCGACAATTCAGAGTTGAAAAATGTTTCAGATGTGCGAATGCCTAATGAAATTGCTGAGTATTTAGCCACAAAAAATTTGGTGTTCCTTATAATACTGATGATTCAATCTTATATTCTCAAGCTTTGGTGCGCCTTTTCATCAGAGGTTTATTGAAAGTTTCCACCTCTACAATTACGACTTTTCATGAAAGCCAGTCTCGTATTGTCCGTCTGTAAACAACGTTTCAATTATGTGACACTTACATAATTTATTGGAGCCTCTCAAATATCTTTGAGACTTCAATTGAAATAATTTTTTATCTTTTCAACCATTTTTTTAAATGAAGTTTTTATATAAAATATCACTTTTTTCATTCAGGTATGTTTAATTTAAATTTAAATTTTTGTTAAAACTACTATCCTTTTTATGGCATAAATTATGCGACCTTTACATTCATACATATTCTTTTTATTAAATTATAGATATTTGTACCGACTCTTGAAAAAGATTCGCACTGTGGTCGAAACGCTGAGGCTTTTTTTGAAATAAATGAATATGTCAGATAGATAGATAAACGTTTATTTCTCGGTCTGTTGGCCCTGAAAAATTGCCTTGCTTACAACCTCCATATTTTACATAATTTGTCTTAAAATTATTTTTTATAAACTAACATCCATCCACACCTGAATTCTACCTTAATTCTACGGCCGCTTGCTCTAAACGCTATGCCTTCTTCGCTTCGCTCGCTTCACCTCGCACGCATGTCCCTGTCTTTCACCTTGCCTCGCATTGCTAACCTCTGCCTCCGCGGTTACTATCTCATACTTATCTGCTACTTATTTACAATATTTACAATTGCTTATATTTACTTTCTCTCTTCTTTAGAATCTTTTCCCCTCTATGCCTCTTCCTCCTTCCTTTTCTTCTTCTCCATATTACCCAACACCCCCTCGACCCATGGAACCGCCCATTTGTCCCCTCTTTCATGCAGTGATAACTCCATGCTAATTTCACTCCTTTCCGCTCCCTCGCAATCCTCCAGCCAGTGTTCCATCCTTGCATATCCCTTCCCGCACAATTCACAGATTCTCTTCTCTCTAGGAAGTCAGAACCTATTAAAACCGTCCATGCACCCACACCTCATCCTCGCTATAAGCTCCTGACTTCCTTTCTCTCCTTTCTCATGCAAATACTGCGCTCTCTCCCTAATTCACATTGATTCACACCACGTCATATACCTTTCTCCCCTCCTCATGCATCTTTCACACTTCATCCCTCTGCAGACCATTCCTTCTAAAATACTTTTCTCTTTCAACCTCCATATTCCCCTATACTCCACTCCATAAAATAGCACACTCATCACTAGCGAGTCAAACAATTTCATTCTCCTTCCAAATATATCAGAAAATAACTTCTTTTCCAACCCCCATACCTGCCTCATCACGAAATTTGCCCTCCTCACTCTCTCTCTCATTTGACCATTCACTCCCCCATTTCTTCGGAACAAGAAGCCCAGGTACACAAACTCTTTCACCTCTTGCACCGCCTTTCCCTGCCACTTCCATTCCCCTCCCTAATCTCTTCCACCTGCTTTCCTGAAGACCATAACCTTGGACTTTTCCGCATTTAGATCTAACCTATTTTTATCCATGTATCTTCTCAACCTCTTCATCATCTCCTTTAAGGCCTCCTCGCTTTTTACCAGCAACACTATGT
This sequence comes from Andricus curvator, assembly GCA_932195095.1. Classification (NCBI taxonomy): domain Eukaryota; kingdom Metazoa; phylum Arthropoda; class Insecta; order Hymenoptera; family Cynipidae; genus Andricus; species Andricus curvator. The sequence continues at coordinate 13,605 of CAKNYM010043735.1, read as the reverse complement.
CATCTGCATACGCGAGTGACTCTCTAGCTTACTTTCCATATCAACGATTAAAATCGCGAATAGGATTGGGCTAAGTGGACACCCTTGTCGCAACCCCCTATTCATCCAGAAACCCTCCATAATCCCCACCCCTCCTCTCACCTTATCTTTCGTCTCTTCATATATCTCCCTCACCCTCTCGATCAGGCACCTCTCCACTCCCCTCTCCTCTATCGCCTCCCACAAACTCCCTCTATCCACTGAAGCAAACGCGCCTTTGAGGTCCACAAAAAACGCGTAAACTTCCGCCCCCTTCTTCGTTCACTCTCTATCCACCACGTGCTACAGAACGTAGATATTGTCGAGAGTGTTCCTACCCGCCTTAAATCCCGCCTGTGTCTCCAGCAATACTCCTTTCCCCTCCACATCTTTTCGCAGCCTCTCTGCCAACACCATCGCGTATACTTTGTACGCCATATTCATAAACGTAATCCCTCTCTAATTTTCCTGCCTATCCCTATCTTCTTTTTTATACAGTGGCACTATAAACCCCTCTCTCCATCCTCCTGGGAATCCCTCCCCCTTCATACTTTCTTCACTACCTACTTCAGCCTCTCACTAACCTCTTGTGTACTAAAGACCACGCTTCATTCTCTACTCCGTCAAGCCTTGCTGCCTTTGACCTTCTTAACTTCCATATCTGTTTCTCTATCCCCTCGTCATTGAACTTCTCTCTCTATACCTCCCTCGTTCTTCTACTCCCAGCATCTCTTTTCCATGAATTTGAGCCCTGAAATGTTTCTTCAAAAAACTCCCTCCACTTCTCACTCCCTATCTTCTCGCTTATCCCCACTCTACGCTTCCTAAACCTATTTATTATCTTCCACACGTCCCCCTTCTGTCTTAACACTTTCCAACTACTCTTCAAGATCTTTCTCCTTCTCCTGTTCTTTCTTCTTACACATCAATTTAAACCCCTTCCTCATTTCTACGTACTCCTCCCTTTTCGCAGTTTCCTCTTTCCACTTCTTGTACTTCCTCTTCACCTTCCTTTCCATCTTTTTACATTCCCTATCCCACCACGGCTTCATCGTCCCTTTCTGCTTCATTCCGAATACCTTTTTTCGCATACACCCTTTCACTTTCTCTTTCACTTTCTCTTTCAAATCCTCCCATATCTCTTCCACCGACTTCTCTTCAAAGCGTACCTTCACTAACTGCTCCTGATATCTTTCTATCGCCTCCCTTGTTCAGTTTACCCTCTTCCGCGTCAACACTTCTTCCCCATCTTGCCATCCGCCGCTCTTCCCCCTTATCCACAACCCTAACGGCTGATGGTCTGATTCTACCCTTTCTTCTACTGCAAATATCTCCGTTTCCTCCCACCTTTGCATATTCATAACTACATAGTCTATCACCGATACCGCTACCTTGCTTACATATCTGTATTCTCCTTCCTCATTTCCTCTTACCATACCATTCGCCATCACCCAGCCTCTATCCTCTATTCAGTCCCTTAGAATCTCCCCCTCCTTATTTATTATGTTATCCTTCGATTTTCTTTCGAAGCTTTCTCCTTCCCTGTATAGGTCCCCTCCTCTCCCCATCCTCACAATAAAGTCTCCTTCCAGTACCACCATACCCTGCTCTCTTTCGCCGAGCAATTTTTCCACTCTTACTTTAATACTTTCCATCCCATCCTTATTGTACACTGTCGCAAACTTACACGTTACCCCTCCCAACTTGACTGCCCTCATTTGCACACCCATCCCCTCTTCCTCTCCATAACCTACTTCCTACTTCCTTTTATCCACTCCCCCACTAGCCCTTCCTTTCTTCCTCACTCTGACCGCCTCCTGTAGCCTCCACCTATACCCGCTTGGCAGCTTTGGCTCTATTATATACCATTTTTTTCTCTCTACCCACGTCTCTACCAGTCCCACAACATCAAATTCCTGGATATACCTCCAGAAATCCTCATCTTTCTTCTTTATTTCTTCTACGCTCCAGTACAGCACCTTCACTACTACTCCACCCTGCTTTACCCCCACGCCCTACTTCCTACGAAACGAATTCCCCTGCACTTCCTTCAACAGCTCTTTCTTCTCGTACCACACCCACATTTGCACATCTACCTTCATTTTACGATACTATACCTTCGCCGCTCTCCCTTCACTCCTCTCCCTCCTAGCCATGTCGTTTAGCATTCTCTGCAGATCCCTTTCCTTCCTCGTCACGTGATCGATGCAAACCCCCTTATCCTTTACCCTATTTTTATTTCTCATCACCCCGAACTTCTCTTTCAAGCTTTCCAAATCCACAATCGCCACTTCTTTCTCCTTTCTCCTGTCCTGCCTAACTTTCCCTACCTTGCCTGGAACCCACCCTTTGTCCCGTAGCAGCGCCTCCACACCCTCCCTTTCCTCCCCGGTCTTTAGCTTCAACCCTCTTATCACAATATTAATTCTCCTGTCTCCATTCTCTTTTCTCTCCATTCTTAAATCCATTGCCCTTATCCTTTTCCTATCCGCCCTCTCTTCCTTTTCATTCCTACGCTCTCCCACTCTCTCTTTCATCATATTCTCTACTCTCTCTCAAATACCTTTCTTCTTGTCCTTCCCCTGTCACCTAATTCCATTTCCGCCCTGCTCTCCACCCTCTCAAGCCTTTTTTCCGCCCTTTCCTTCCACACCCTAATCTCCTATTTCATCTGCTTTATTTTAACTTCTTTTTCTTTCCTTACCCTCTCTAATCCTTCTACTCTCTCCCTCAGTTCTTTCACCTCCTTTTCCCATTTCTCATCTCTAATCCTCAGGTCCTCCCTTATACCTTCCATCTGCTCCTTAGTCCCCCTTACATCTGCCCGCAGTCCCCTGATCTCGCCTAACAGCATCCCTAATGTCCCCTTCTCCGACTGCCGCTCCATTTTTTGGGCAGGTGACCTACGTGTTCCCGTACTTCTCTTGAACGGACTCTCTGCCGAGCTTTCCACCAGAATCTCTTGGCTGTATCTCTTCCTATTCAAGAGATCCTCCCCCTCACTCGTGTTAGACGCTTTCCTCTTTGTCTTCTCGTTTCCTTCGTTTACGCAGTTCCGCTTTTTCCCTTTCCTCGACGCGCTGCTTGACACCGGGCCACGCACTGTTAGCCGTCGTGGCGTGTGAAAAATTTCCTCCCCGGCTACTTCACTACCAGCGCTGCCAGCACTCTCCCTGATTACCTCTCGCTCCCTTCGCCCTGCTTTTCCGTCGGTAACTGGGACCTCTCCGTGAAGTACCTTCTGCCACCGGCAGATGTCTCTCAAGACTTTTACCGCTCTCGCTCCACATTTTTGCTTTATCCCTCTTTATTCCACTCCTCACAGCCCCTGCAGACACCCCTTTCCTTCCCTTAACATTACCATATACTACGCGAACTACCCTTGCCCCCCTCGAAGGCTCAAACTCCTAACCCCACATAACCCAACTCACCACCTAGACTTCCACCCTCACACTCCAATCACACCTTCAACACAAATTCTGTAAAACCTTTCACGACCTATCAGCGAACACGATCTCACTACCGCCACCAACATGCAAGTCAAAATAAATATATTTTTCACATGTTTTTTTTCGGATGTTTTTCTTTTGACTTCATCATTGACCGTGAGAATAAATATATTTGTTGATGCTGAGATACTTATTAAATTCAATAAATGTTTTAACTTCTACAGTTCTAGTGAAAAGCATTTCTAAATAGTTGTGTCATTGATTGTAGATGTCTTTAAATGAATTTGAATATCTTATAATGAACAGTGTACTTCAAAAGTCAACAATTTTGGTTGTTGTCATTTTGTTTATGGAATGAAAAATTATTTAAAAACTTTTTTAGATACGTTATCAACAAAAAAAAGTTGTCCAAAAACTCAAAGTCCCATATCTCCACCATTTTTTCGAATTTTCAAAATAAGATAATAAGATAATCGAGGAAATAATACACTGCAATTAAAAATGTACTTAAGCTAGATATGCAAAATAATATCATATTACCGATAGAATTAAGAAAGACCACTAAAGTTAACCACAGAGTACCAGTAGTAATTTTCATATTTTTTAAATGGAAGAAACTGTCTCGTCGAAAATGTCGTGTATAATATGATTATTGACTATGCTGCAATATGCTTCTGTATCTATACATATACTAGTCGTTATCCGCCTTCATCACAGTGAATGCGGAAATAAAACGCAGAATCATGAAAAATATAGGGCGGAATGACTTTCGTCAATAAAAAACTCAACATTTTCAGAAGAAAAGTAACATGTTTCATCATCAGATATACATACAGAATAAACCTGCTTGGATGGAAAAAATGTGTAGTTCAAACAGAAAAATACTGAAAAATCAAAATAAAATGAAAATACGGCTGCGAAGTACTATGGACGTATTCACTATGTGTGTATTCATTTGTGCTCATTTTATGAGCATTTTGCTTCTTCATAAATATCAAATAAATTTGCTTCCTCATAGAGGGCGGTTTTCCTTAACAACAGAAAAAAATGGATATTTTCAATATTTTTCAAGCTTATGTTTCTGTCTTTCCGAAAATTTTACATATTTTCAGAAGATCAGAGGGCCCATCGAAATGTCAATTGATGTGTTCTATTACAATGAAAAACTTTTTAACCTACGGCAGTTTTATATTTCCAATTGAAACCTCACTGAAACAATGTAAGTTTTCCTAAAACTTTTTGAGTAGCTAGTGATCAATCAATAATAATCTTCAAAAGTTCGTCCATAGATGAATCCACGCGTCTCGAAGATGCGAGCAATCACATTGAATGTAGTGCTGCCATATTCTGAATGAAAAAAATCCACTTATGAAGAAGGAAACTAATTTTGTTGAAAAATTTGAAAACGATATTGGTAGGTTATGGTAGATCTTGAAAATTTCATAATATTGGCAATCGATGCGTCTCGAAGACGATAACGAATATTTGATGGACATTATAGTTGTATTCCCAATATTAAAAAAGTTTTCCTCATATCAACAAGATGAACATATCTTTTCAATTTATAAATCGATATTGCTAGATCATAGGAGGTTATAGAAGGTTCATCAATAGGTCATTTGACGTGTCTCGAAGACGCATGTCAAATACAGTAATGTAGTACTCCTAATGTGAACAAAGTTTTTCTCATATAAACAGGATACACACATTTTTTCAAAACTTCATCAATTGGTACTGGTTGGTCATGAAAGGTTCACCAATAGGTCAATCGAGGGGTCTCAAGTACGCGAACAAATACTCTACTTGTAATATTGTCGTATTTTGAATATCAAAACAGTTGTTTTCATATGAACCGAATAATCCATTTTTTTGAAACATCATCAATCGGTACTGGTGGGTCATATAAGGTTCATCATAGGTCAATCGATGCCTCTCAAGGACGCGAAGAAATACTCTACATTCGTATAATATTGTCGTATTTTGAATATAAAAAAAAATTTTCTCATATAAACAGAAAACCCATTTTTTTCAAAGACATAAACTAGTGGGTCATAAAAGGTTCGAAAAAGGTCGAATTATATCAAAATATTTCAAAAAACTATATTTGAAAATTTAGGTCATTACAAACCTCCCTTTATGAGGAAGCAATATATTTGATTAAAATAAGTTGTATTTTTGAAACATCCCACTTTTATCGCCGTATGCAGATTTCCAGTATTCGTAATTCAGCTATATAATATCTTTGTTTTCTATATTTATTACATTTATGTATGTGATTTATTAATAGTAATAGTACTTACAACGAATTTTTTCTTGAATGAGAGAAACTTAGGCGAATGAGAAAGCTTAGAAGGACATAGAAAGATTGTTACAGAAAGGATATGTATGAAAGATGCAAAAAGCAAGAAAGGAACACGTAAAAGGGGGAGGGATGGGAGGCATGGTTTCGGGGGGTGGAGGGATAAAGGATCTGTTGGTAGAACAGGGATCAGAGGAATATAGCGTAACAAAGGACGGAGTAATGCTAAGAAGAATTGAAGTAGGAAAAGTAAGGGTAGCAATAGTATGATTTTATAGGGGAAGAGGGTAAGAGGAGGGATGGAAAGTTATAAGGAAGTGGATGGCGAAAATAGAGGAGAGGCTGGTGTTGATAGAGGGTGACCTGAATTCTCGGATCGGGTTGAAGGGTAGAGGTATGAGATGAAGAGAAGGATGTATTCATAAGGAACTTGAAACATAGGGAAGCAGATCGGGAGGATCGGATGCTACTGAACGTCATAGGAAAGACAGTGTAGATTATTTGTGATCTTAATGAAAAGGGGGACGAAAGTGGCGAAATAACGTTTATGGGCAAAGTGGAAACTGTAATATACTACATTCTAGCTGAAGAAAGAAAAAGATCACTGATGGTTGGAATGAAAGTGGGCAATGAGATAGGCTCGGAGCACTTTCTGTTATTAGCGACGCTCAGCTGAGGAGGTCTTAAGAGTGCTAAAGGAAAGAATGAAGAAGAAAGAGGAAGAGGAACGTGTAGACAAAATAATAAAAATAATGAAAGGGGTGATTAAGGAGATAAGGGAAGAGGTAAGATCCAAAGGAAAGGGGGAATGGACCACAAAAGAATGGTGCAAAGAGGAATGTAAGGAGGGTAAAGAAAGAATGAAGAAGAATGTAAGACTATGGCGGAAAGGAGAGATTGACAAGAGAGAGAGAGAGAGATAATTTTTTTGTCAAAGAATTGACCAAAGAGAGAGAATGAAGCACACAAGTATAGTAAGGAAGGAGTGAGTAAGAGATGTGGAGAGTCTGTAACAAAGTATAAAGAGGGGCAGAATGGCCTAAAGATTGGCGGACGGGACTAGTGATGCTGCTGATAAAGAAAGGAGAGGATAGAAATAGTGGAATATAGAAGAATCACACTCATGTCGGTGGGCTATAAATTCTATACGGAAGTTCTGAGGAACAGGTTAGAAAAACAGGTAGAAGAAAAAGGAAGTATTCCACACTTCTAGACGGGCTTTCGGAAAGGAATGGAAATAACAATATCCAAGAAATTAGAATTTTAGATATATATTTAAGATATAATAAGTAGGTTAGGGCACTTATGTAACTGATTGTAAAGGGAACGTAGGCCCTTAAACCCATGAAACAAGATATGTTTCTTTCTCTCAGAGCCACTGAATATTTTCCTCTGATTCAAGGAAATTTTCTTTGAATCAATAATTTCAGTTTTACCTATTTCCTTTTCCAATGTTTTTTAGTCTGGGACGTCAACTAGCAAGTCGGCTGATATTGATGATCAAACAGTAGCAATAAACACACGGAAGGAAAATAAATTATAATTATTTCATATTTTTGCCTGCAGTGTAGGCTCTATCCTCAAGATATAATTTTATAAAAACCGATAAAAAAATTGTCGGTACCGGCAATTTTTTTCACCGGTACCGGCTTTGTATACACAACCTTTTTTAAAATACATAAATTGCCAGTAGCATTAAGTAAACATATATGCATGAGTAATAATATACTTCTGATCGTCTGAGGAAGTAAGATACAAAAGTTCAAGTGTATAGCTTACGATTTATTCTTTAAAATGTTTTATATTGAAATCTTGGGATTCTGTACAATTGCTTCTATGAAATCAGAACGTATTTTGATCAATCATAACAACACTTTCAATTAAAAAAATTTTCGTTATGTTTTGTAATATGGAGATGTGCAGTTGTGAAGATTTGCAGATGTGCAAATCGGCGTCAAGTGAAAAAAAATGCTATCGAGAATCCTTATCTAGTATAATCATGTGTGTTTGGAACTGTTTTGGATTGTCGGCGCAATTCTCAACGAATTTTAATGAAACTTCTTCAGCTGGCGGAATAATCATTAAAAAAAAAGTTTGAGCATGGTTTTATGTTTTTATGTTTTTTTGTTTTTTAGTTTTATGTCTTAGAAACTACAGGATGATGAAACGATGGTATTTGACCGATTGACACCTAATTTTAACGATATGACAGTAGTAGCAGATTCTCGATACATTGTGAAAAATTAAAATTAAGAGAAGAAATAAATGGTAAAATTTTAAAAAGTATTCAAGACATCGAAAATCCTTGGAATATGTACGGAGAATATCGAGGACAATAATACAGACTTCCCATTAAAATTTGATGTAAATTCGACTGAAAGAATATAATGAAAGAATAACATTTTTCAATTTTGAAAGATTACAAAATATAAAAAAAAATCGAGTTAATATCAAAGATATTCAGAAGTTATGAGAAGATTGAAAAAAATTGTATGTTTTGAAAGATGAACCAAAATTTGAACAAAATGTAGATTTTTGAAGATTCCAAAAAAGACCTTACAAGCTTTTTAAGAATTTTGAAAGGCTCTAAAGGAATAAAAAGTTTTGCTTAAGATTTCTGGAAAAATGTTAAATAATTTTTATTTTGAAAAATTAATTGTAAGGAAAATATCGAAGAGATTTCAAAAATTTGTCTCAATTGTCAAAAAAGAATCTGCAAGATTTTAAGACCATTTTTTTTATTTCGGAAAATTCCAAAAACTTTTGAGGAAAAATTCAAATCATTTTAAAAAATATTTAGGAATTTCAGAACTTTTAAGGAATAAAATATTTCAAAACTCGAAATGATTTTCGAAAATTTGTAAAACGTTTTTAGATTTCTTCCAAGCTCTTGGATCTCTGAATCTAATTTTAAGTAGAATTCAGGTGTTCAAACATTTTAAACAAATGAACAGTTATCCGAAATTTCCATTTTTTATTAAAAATTTGTTTTCCACTAAAATCGAAAAACTAAACGCGCGCATAGCGCTAGATTGAGGATGATAGTACTCCTAAAATACGAAATTATTAAATCGTTAAGTAATGAATAAATAATGTTAAATTAATCCTTCCTATTTCAGGTTAATAATTTAAAAGCAGAAAGGCCATTTATTTTTGAGAAACTGAATAATTTTATTTTAACTAATAAATAATAAATCTTTTGCAATGATTTATTTATGTCATATAATTAAACAATGTGAAATTTTTTCCAATCATCGAAACATAAAATTTCGCCGAAAGTGATTTCGATGTTGGAACATACTTTGATAGTGGTCTTTCTTCATATGATTTTCTACTGTTAGGAATCTTTGGAAATGCATTGTACATTTTCGAAATGTTCAGAGAATATTGTCAAGCCAATATGACATTTCACAAACAAAAAAACACAAGAAGTTTGCTACAAAATTTATTGATTGAACGAACTTACCTGTAAGTGAAGTTTGATCCTAATTGTATGAGCGTCTCCTCCGAATAGATCAAATGGCATTTCCCCTACTTCCGGTCAGTCCAGCCACGATTTTGAAAGTTAAATAAAGAAAATATGGCGCGCGTTCCTCTTCTGTTCTGCATTTATTGAAAGTGTTGCCGTATTAACTAGGGATCTAATTAAAATTAGATGATGGGTATTTGAAACAGGGTGGGTTTGATCTATTCGGAGGAGACGCTCATACAATTAGGATCGAACTTCACTTACAGGTAAGTTCGTTGAATCAATAAATTTTATTCCGCGTCTCCTCCTCAAGATCAAATGGTAGATGTTGAAAGCAACAAGATATACGGCAACTTACTTTATTGACTTCAATGGAGAAGCATTACAATTTTTTGATACTTTCATATCAAAATAGGAAAGTTAAAGAAAAATTTCTTGCATCAAGATACATTAAGTATGGGAATTCAATATAGAATTAGCGACTTGTAGGCTATTTTCTACGATAGGACAATCGTAAAATTTAGCGAGCGTGTTTGAATTCTTAGTCCAGCCAGCTGTCTTTCTAATCAAATCCAAATCAACTCCAAGATTCTTAGCAGTAGGAGTAGCTGCATGTCCCGTATTATGTGCAGAAAATATTTCTGTGTTAATTCCGCTTTTTGTTAAGGTATCCTTAACCCAATGACTCAGGGTCTGCGATGAGACGTCTTGATGAGGTTTTCTGATAGAGATAAACAATTTCCCAGTGGAAAATTTTTAATGTTACTGATTTCAATAGAAGCAAAGGTTTGCGTTCTATGACTTGGAGTGAGAGCTAGGAGCGTCACAAGCTTTTTAGGTAAATCTTGGAAATTCAAGTCTTCATTAGTCGGTTTGGAAGAAAAATAATTTAGAACCACTTGTGGATTCCAGGTATGGTCGTATCTGGGGCGAGCTGGTCTTAATCTCGAAATTCCTTTAAAAAGCCTTTATATTCTCTCATCGTTGGTGATTCGAGAATCTGCAATCAAGGATAAAGCAGACCTAGTACAATTGATTGTACTATACGATGAGCCTTTTTCGTACTCTTGAGTGAGAAACTTGAGAATCTCAGGAACTTCTGGCTTATAAGGATTTATAGAGTTGCTTAGAGAAAAGGTCCACCATTTCTTAAGAGCCACATCATAGTTCTTCATCGATGAGTTTTTAATAGAAGCCACAGATATTTCAAGTGAGGTTTCTGGAATTCCTTTTCCCCTCAATGCTTGCTGGACAATCTCCCTGCCACCAGGGTCAGGTGTTTCCAGAGTGGATGCGGTTCCCTATTATAATAAAGTAGCAGATTCATTTTTGGCTCAAAATAAATTGGTTCTTTGATCAGCATTGATTGAAAAACTGGGTACCAAGGCTGAGTACGCCAGTCTGGAATAATTACAATACCCTCAGATTCCTTAGATTTTATTTTGTTAAGGACCTTTAAAATAATTGTAAAAGGTGGGAAAGCATAGAAAATAGTATATTGTGCTACAAGTTGAAAAAGCGAGAGATTTAAAACGAGTGTGAAGTTAGCTACCCGAGCGGAGCGAGGGTGGCTATCACACGAGTTTTAAATCGTCGCTTTTTCAATGTGTGGGACACGATACTTTTTCTATAATTTGTTAAAAAGTCCTAGTTTTTGTTTACCTGTTTTTTGTGTAAAAAGAAGGCGATTTTTTGTCGATTGACGCAACAATGACAATGGCAATTATCAAAACCATGGCAATAATATGGCAGTAATAATAAGCTGGTTCTCACAATTGAATAGTTGGCCCATACAGTTGAGGGCTTCAAAACTTCCGATTTTTCGTGAAAAAAACCAAGCACAGTATTTTCGGAGAAACTGACGGTGTTTTTTTGCTTTTGCCAAGTGACAAAAGTACATACAAAATACACAACTCGAGACTTTTCAGGAAATTGCTTTTAGGTTAGGGACGACAGTCGGAAAATAGAATGAAGTTGGCTGCGCACGATGGACGAGTCCACCCGAGGCAGCACGAACCCACCCGAAATAACATTTACTTTTTCCACTGTGCCTCACTTTTATCACTCTCCATTTACTTTTTCCACTGCATCTGTCCACTTTTGTCACTGTTGCCCGGAAAGGTCGGTACTGCGCATGCGCCACGTCATCGAGCAAAAATCGGTAACTTTTTACACCAAAAACAGGTGGAAAAACTGGCACTTTTTCGCGAATTATAGAAAAAGTATTTTTTCAAAGACAACATAAAAGCATCTGCTGCTACAGAACCGGGATCCTTTTTTCGCGATACATGAGGTACACATTTATTATTTGTGCGGCTATCAAATAAATCAATATTTGGTTTTCCAAATTGTTTAGTTATTTTTCTAAAAGCAAAATCAGCTAATTCATATTCAGTTCCGGGCAATAATTTTCGGGATTCGAGGTCTGCCTCGACATTTTCTTTGGAGCTAATATAAGAAGCGAATATGAAAATATTTCGTTCCTCACACCATTTACAAATTTTTCTAGCTGTCTTATCTGAATGAACATGCTGAATTCCTCCCATTTTATTAATGTAACAGATAGCTGTTGTATTATCTATTCGCAATAGAACATCACAAGAATTTAAATTTCTAGTAAAACAGTGAAGGCCAAAGAGAGCAGCTTTCAGTTCTAAAGCATTTATATTAAGTTCATGTTCATTTTGAGTCCAAAAACCGTGAAATTGATCAGAACCGCAGACAGCACCTCAACCAGTAAGGGAAGCATCTGTGAAGATTTCGATAACAAATTCGATGTTTCTCAGAGATTCAAAACCAGACATTATATTATTTTCCCACCATAATAGGTCGTTTTCATTTAATCTTAAGACGATTTGAGCATCTAAGTTGCCTTCGTTATAAAAAAGCGAACGATTCTTTTGTCTCTCGAAATCTTTCGTATATAGCCAACTATGAGATAAAGCAAGACAACAAGATACGTTGGAACCGATAAACTTAGCAAAGTCTCGAATTTTGCATTTTGTTAATTTTTGAATTTTTTAATCTGATAAAAAATAGCTAGTCTTTTTGATGTAGGAAGCTTCAGAACCATTTCGGAATAGTCAAAGATATAACCTTGAAATAGACAACAAGTACTTGGAATAACCTGGCTCTTTCTCTCGTTGATTAAAAACCCTAACCTTTGCAGCAATTCACGAGTTTTGCTGAGATTTCTTAAGCATTGGGATTGCGTTTGGCCAATTAGTAAAATTCATCAAGATAAATAACTGAAAGAAACCCCGACTTTCTGAGATATGACACTATTGGTCTTAAAACCTTCGTGAAAATATAAGGGGCCGTGCAAAGGCCAAAAGGTACACAAGAAAAGTCGTAAAGTTTACCATCAAATTCCAATCTTAGATATTTTCTATGACGTATGTCAACCGAGATTGTGTTAGAAGCATATTTTATATCTAAGGTCGCCATCAAGCAATCTTTATTCATTAATCTAATCGCAGTTTTGTGATTTTCAAATTCAAAATGTTCTGTGTGAACGGATTCGTCCGGTTTCTGAACTAGAAAAATAGGTGAAAGGAATTGGCCTTCCAGAGGAGTATATTCTACTACGACTCCCTTTTCAGTAAGTTCGGAAATTGAGGAAAAAAGCTGGGTCTTTTCCGATGCAGAAAAATTTCTATGATTCAAATACTTTTGATGTGGGATTCTATGGAAGGGTATTTTGTAACCCTGAACCCAAGATAAAATAATCGGGTCTGAAGAAATTGTTTTCCATTCTTGTATAAAATACCTGAGCCTACCAGCGACCGTACTTACTGAATTATTTCATTCCTGCTGAAATTCCCCTTGTTCCTGTGGACTGTCTTCAACTGAGACTGCGGCTGATAAGGTTGTCGGAACCGGCGATTCTTCACAAAATCTTGTCAAGGAGTCTCTAACGGTTTCTGCCCGCCTCGCATCGAAAAATTGTTCCTGTGTTGGTAACGAGGCAGGCTCTTCGGGGTTTTTGGAGTCGTTTGAGGCTTGGCGTTTACGGGTTCAAATTCAATCGATGTGCGATTGACTAGCTTTGCTGATTTGACCTTATCGACAAGATCGGAGCCAAAGAAAAACTCATCTGGAGTAGTAGCAGCTAAAGCTTCTATAAGAGGTGGCTTGTAGTTCACCAAAATCGGACTTCTTCTGATGACTGTATCTTCCTGAAACAAGTCTGACATTTGAGTCGCCATTTGATGCAATTCGTACCTTATTAATTATAACCCTGTAATTATTCTCAATTGCATTAATAAAGGTCTATATTATATTACATTATATTATATTAGAGTGAGAAGTTGTAGGCTCCGGTCTACGATCATGGTTCTTTAAAAGCAACCAATCCCGACGCAACTGGA
>CAKNYM010043734.1:43382-71703 GCA_932195095.1 Andricus curvator | reverse complement strand
CATTTAAATAATAATTGATCACAATCCTTACTTCATTCAGAAGGAAAATAAGTCATTAGAAATATGATCAATTTTATTTTGCTCTCCTTAATATCGAGAATATCGAATTTAATTTGATCTGGAAATGGTTGCTTGGATTTAACTTTTATTGCATTAAATCAATCGTCTCTCATTGAAATTACTGGCTTGTCAACTATGAATAGTTTTAAGATACCTATTTTTGGGCGTAAAAACCTGACAATGGAATTATCCATGGTTGGCCTGGAAAGTGGAATTATACATAACAGGAGTAGAGGATTTCTATTGATTATTAATTGTAAATTTATTTAACATTTAAATTTCTTGCATAGCAACAGTGCACATTGCACGTGCCCTGCAAAATTGCTTATTCTCAAAGAGTTTTCATTCAGTATTTTGCAGTCACGAAAACCACGTCCGGTCGTCGTACCCACAGTCGCTAGGTAAAGTCCATATGCAATATCAGCAATAAACTGCACCCAAAGTTATCCATACCATAGCCTACGAGGTGCATCTCACCTGTCACCTTGAGGCAGTCGATCATCACTTCTTTCCATCAACGAAACTAGTTGTTCGGAAGGGAAGTTTGATTTAAAGTCCAACTTGCCTGTCGGCATTTTACCTCGCGCAGGACTCGGTACGCGGATTGTCACTCCTAAAAGTACGTGGATCGGAAGGGCAGTGTTCAATAAAGAGGGGTTTTGCGACGTAAATCTGAAAAACCAATAGATGGAAATCTATAAATTCCAAAATTAATTAGCTGTGTGCAACCAGAGTTCGGGTGTCATTTACAAAAGACTTGAGTGGAGTGACAGTTCACGCACCGTGTCCCGTGAAGTGAAGGAGTGGTGAGCGACGCTCTACGACAGCAGCGCGTCGAAGGAAAACAAGGTCAGAAATTATTATATTCACAATTTTGTTCACCTTATATATATACATACATTGATTAGCAGTTCGAACTCGAAAGTTCATTGCCTCACTACCCGATTCGGGTAGTGTTTCTAGGTGGATATTTACTACCAATGTGGGCCCACCACATCCACGACGGGCCAACAGCAACGCAGTATTCCTGAACGGTCACCCATCCAAATACTAACCGTGCCCAACAATGCTTAACTTCAGTGATCTTACGAGAACTGGTGTTTCCAGCGTGGTATCGCCGTTATATATATATATATATATATATATATATATCGTGTCTCTCCGCTTTCGGTGGGGCGGGGAATCGGGTATTGAAGTGTCGACGATGTGTTGCGCGAATTGTAAAAAATAGTAGACGAAATTGCTTAGCCCGCCATCTCTTCCGCTACCGTGGAGATAGGCGCTGGTTCATAAGAAATATAGATTTAGGGTTTAAATCGTTCTTTAATTGTTTTGAATAAAACCTCTCAATTTTATTCGTGTCAAAAAGGAATAGAGTCATTTAAAGTTATTTATACAACCCATAAAAACTTCAGGACTACAAGGGTTAGGGCTCCCAGTCCGGGAGTAGGATCAATGATCGAACACAACATAAAAATAAAAATAGGCTATTTCCCTTTGGATTAGTGTATTGGTTTGGTACCTTCGAAAAACGAGATAAAAAAATTAAACTTCATTAGATAACACATTCTTTCGTTAATTTACTCGTTCGTAACAAAAAGCGCATCTTATTATTTTAGCATATCACAAGTTTGGTAATGACCTATCAGTGGGAGGAATATGAATCCAAACAAAATTTCGAAAGGTGTACGTAGGTTCCCCTTCTAAATTTACTCGGCCCATACAGGACTCTTGTGTGTGTACACAAGTAATCCTAAAAGCCTAACAAGTGCGGTTTCGTCTGTGCTCCCTGGTCGCTGTTCTTCGTACTGAAGTCTGATGAAATGCCGGTTTCCTCCTTATGATTTAGGAATGTGCAATTTCGTGGAGTTAAACTTTCGTTTTGTCAGAGGTAATCCAAATGTGCTTTAGCTTGACTTTGCTTGTCGGATCTTTCTTGGGTTGCATGAAGGTTCGTGGGAGTGCTTGCGAGAAATCAACGTTTTTGTAAATCATTCGTTTTTCAGGGAAAAGATCAAATAAGACACTAGATTCTTGTGATCTGTGCAAATCATTTGCAGATGAGCCACTATCCTCAGCGATTACATGCTTTGGCAAGCCAAAGAAGATAAGGTTATTTTTTCTTTTGATTTCCCTGTTTTACATGGAAAAAATTTGTTTATGCTAAATTACTGAATCATTTCCGTAAACCGCGGACATTACTGTAATTAGAAAAAGTTTTTAGTTATTTTACAATTAATGCAAAAACATAACTATAAGTAATACAAGACAGTTCTGTAAAATCTCAAGTAGAAAAGTGAAAATTCTAATATTTATTAATTGATGCAAGAATTTTATTGTAAGCTTATCCGTTTATCATAAAATAATGCAATATGATGTAAATTTTCATTAAATAAATGATCTAAAGTTTACTTTCGCGTGATAGTAACGATTCACTTAAAATGAAGTATAGATTGAAGAATGTTTTCAGAGATTTTCACTTTTATTGTGACTGTATAGACTATATTTTCCTGCAAATAAATATCACTTATTAAATTACTGAATAAAAGTAGAATGTATTTAATAATTGATGTATGAGGAAACGGGCGATGAAAAAACATCGGACGGCACGGAAAAACTGACGAATGTATACAACTATACAAATACAAATTCTGGTTTAGACGTAGGTAAGGTGGTTCGGAACCCACGGCAGCGTTTTTGATTTTTAATATCGTTAAAAACGTGCGATTTTAATATAATTACCGTATTATATTTATAAATTGTATGATAGTTGTAAGTATATGTATAGTAGTAATGACCTTCCACAAAATCTTGAAGTAACAAGAAGGTTTTTTTTTCTGCTGGCCCACAATATTTTACATGACTGGCATGTCAAACTCACATATTTATATTGCTAGGTTTTGTTTTCTTTTCTTGAATCTGTATTTAATCGTTCGTCTCATTTTACCTAACTGTTGGGTAATCGACGTCTTATTTTACCGAACTGTCAGGTAATATTTATTCACTAGTTTAATTATTTCTTCCTGAATCGCGATTTATGTTATGATTAATTTTTATTAATAAATTATATGTTTACATAAAATATTTCCCTATTTCATTTTGCATGGCTGAAAGTGACATGTAACAATTTGCCGTAACGTCCTCGGTTCACCGAACTAAGTTATGTAAAATTTAACGAATACATATTATCCGTGTACATATTTCATTAACCCCACATCTGAAGAGAGGCTCAAAGACGGTTTGTCACCCAGAGGATGGGAAGGGCATTTTATTGACAATACATTCTACTCTAGGCTCAGAACGCAGAGATCAGTTGATAAAATAATGTGTTAAATTTCTGCCGAATGTAATTCTCTATTATAAATGATAAAAATGTAAAAAGTTAGCTAATATTTAGCTAAGAATATCTTCTCCTCAAAAACTTATTAGGTTTTTAAATTGTTCTTTGCGATTATCTCGAGAAGCGTTGACGTTTTCGATAAAACAAGATTCTCTTTGGAGTCAGCTTTAGAAGATACATCGAAATAATCGTATTGCATTATGTCAACGGACATTTCTACATCCACTTGCAGTGCGATTTGTGATTTTTCAAACAAAAAAAATTACAAGAAGTGGACTTGTAGGCCAAAAATGAAGGTCGGATTTTAATTTAGCGCGAAGAACTACTACAGAACCGCCACTTTCCATTTCGTGGACACATATATCACATTTTGTTGGCCAGTGAGGTTTTTATAATAAAAGCGACGATTTGCTACTTTAAGAAACACATTAATAACGGCTTATTGTATTTAAAATATTTATATAGCACACCATTTGTTGCATTTTGCTGGTACTCTAGTAATCGACATTTGAATTCATTTGTAAGGAACACATGTCCAGCTAGTTGAATTTTGTCACTGTGCTTCTCTTTAAAAAATAGAAATTCGAAGAACATTATGCAACTTTTTTTCTTATTGTGTTCATAGGTAAAGTGTGTGGCCATATCTGTACCCAGAGCTGATTCAGTCGTTTGGAAATTCGCAGGACGTGAGTTAAACTTTTCACCGAACAATACCTCGTTCACTGTTCACGAAGAGTATAATTCCGAAAGAGTTATAAGCACAATCCTTCTTCTCGAACCAACTTCTTCGTATTTCGGAAATTATAATTGTACAGTTATCAACAGCTATGGTTCGGATTCAGCTCTCATCAAGCTCACGACACACAGTAAGTTTATTAAATGAATAATGTAATCACTTACTTCAAGTTTGATTCCTTGTGCATAGCTTGGAAAGAAAAATGAGAAATCGTTAAGAAATTATCTTCCTTTTTTATTTGATAACATTTACATTCCAGATTTTAACTAAATGAACTTATCATTGTCGAAATTGAAAATCGCAGAATATAGCATACACAAAGTGTGTATTTATTTGGCCCAGGAAAAAAGAAGCGTATGAACGATTGCTTTGGTGAATCGTTTTTTTCTAAGAAAGCGGATTGAACTATAGTCATTTTGTTAATCAAATCGAAAATTTTGAGGGCCAAAAGCGCTCCATCTTTGTTTGCGGGCTACTGTCTGTGGTTAAAATAGAAACTAGAAGGATGCGAGTATGCCATCCACTTGTTTTAAATGGTGAACCTCCTGAAGCTTCAGAATACGAGGAAATTGTTAATGCTACAGGCAGAGACGTCGGGACTAATGGGTATGGCATCGTTGTGGCAATCCAAGAGGCTGAAAATCGCGAACTTCCGGAATCACAACGACAAAATGGAAATCCATTACGCAGGTACAGACTCTTCTCGCGGTTGCTGCAGTTAGGACTTGAGTACCTAGAATAAAATCTCAAGGCATCAACACCGCCACACGGAAGGGGAAAGTATGTTCAGCCATGGAAGCGAATAATCGAAACCGAGGTTAGCAAAGTAAGATGCTAACTGGGCAGGTTGACTCAATATAGAAGAGGCAACAGAGCCCAGAGGCGGACCCGTCGCGTGGAATACATCCTCCGGTCACAAAACGTCGAATATGGAACATCCGATTCGACGTTGAACGAAGTAAATAACAACTTCAAGCAGAGACTAGCTTTCCTAACTCCGCGGATGCGCAGATATAAAAAGTTTAACACCAGAAAATATCAAAATGAGGCTTTTAATGCGGATGAAAAACGGTTAGAACTTGAAATCGATTAAGTCCAAGGATTAGATCGGACGTTCGAAATTCCAGATATGGAAGACATGGTTAATCATTGTGAGGCTATCTGGAAATAAATAACCAGAGCAACTTGGAAGCAAAGTGGCTTTAACTCGAGAAAAAACGCTTTTCCAACATTTTTGTAGTGTAGGTTACTAACGTCATAATCTCTGACGTTACCAGGGTGTTGAGGAGGTCGAAAAACTGGCGAGCACCTGAACCGGATATGGTGTACAACTTTTGGTATAAACACCTCACGTGTGTACATGGGTCCTTGGCTAGTTTTTATCAGAACATACTTTATCACCCAGATTTTGTGTCCTCCTTCATGACTGAGGGAGTCACTTACATGCTTCCAACGAAGCCAGAGGCAGTACCATAGATTGCCTTGTAGTGATAGGCCTTTAGGCATGTCTTTCAACGCTCCACAAATGCCTCACAGCAATTATGTCCGAGAACGTTTATGCCAATAATATTGTCAGGGACGAACAATATTCATATACCATCGTCTTTAGGCCTTTAGGCATGTCTTTCAACGCTCCACAAATGCCTCACAGCAATTATGTCCGAGAAAGTTTATGCCAATAATATTGTCAGGGAAGAACAAAAAGGATACTGTCGTGAATCGCAAGGCTGCAATGATCCGGTAACGGTCGACTGTGTTGCTGTGAAGCAGGCCCAAAAACATCAGCACAACCTGCACATGGCATACATTAAATATAAATAAGCTATTCCCTCGGTACCCCCGAATACTTGCTTGAGATCATCAGGACATACACGATCTGTCCACGCCTGATTTAATTCTTCAGTCACGCTGTGCTATGGATAGAGCGTCAAGAAAGGTAGATTGTGATACGATCTTACCCACCTTCTCTATATGGATGACCTTAAATTGTACGCCGGCTCGAGGGAAAAACTGCAGAAATTACTTGACATTTTATTGCAGTTTTCAAATGACAATCATATGGATCTCGGGCTGGACAAGTGCAGGAAACTGCACTTAGAAAGAGGAATGGTGAACGCAGAGTTGGGGCTTGACGATCAGGCGCTCAATGAGACCCTGACCATGGCCAATAAGATCAAGGCCACCAACACCTACACGATCCCACTTCTCACGTACTTGTTTGGGTTCACCAAATGGTCAAACACCATTGTAGAAAATATAAGCTGGATCATCCGCGTGGAAATGACAAAGCACCGATTGCATCACAGAAGTTTGTCAAGTGGGAGGATAGTCCTACCACGTTTCTCTGGGGGCAGAGCCGTTCTGGATGTCCGTCAATTGTGTTCATCGCAGATCACACAGTTGACCACGTATTTTAACAGCAAGTGTGATATTCCAAGCTACGACATTATCTGTAGAGAAGATACTAAATATGCGCCTCTCAATCTCGTTGAAATCAATGGCGTTAACATCCTAGCTTCCTCTCCAGAGAAAGTCGCACAGGTATAGATACGAAGCGATTACATGGACAGCACTGCAGGACACAAGATCAATGCAAGGGAAGGGTTTGTCGTCGCCATCCAGGACAAGGTAATCGGCACCATAAATTACCAAGAGCATATTCTTCGCTTTAACGTAGACGATCGATGGCCATTCATCAGCAGATTGCGTTGAATCTACTATTCATTCAGGAGTGGCTGCCTTTCTATAGGTATGTCCCAGTAGCGGTCCTCGAAAACGAGAATTCCCGCTTTGAGGCCATGTGATAAGTGGGTCACGTGACCAGATTCCTACCTTACTGGCACTTCTTTTATTTCCTAACTTATTTTCACACGAAGTGCCACATCGAGTTGAAAATTTGGGATACTAAATCAGAAGCACTAAGAAAGGTGGATATCGTCCTGAATTTGTATAATTATGGAAAAAGTTTTTTTGTAAATAACTTTTTTTTTTCCTTTTTTCATGATTATTAAAATTTAGGACCAGGTCCACCTTTCTTAGTGCTTCTTATTTATTATCCTAAATTTTCAACTCGATGTGGTTATTCGTGTGAAAATAAGTTAGGAAATAAAAAAAGTGTCCGTAAGGTAGGAATCCGGTCACGTGACCCACTCGTCACATGGCCTTAACTCTTGTTCATAATAGGCCGGACATTGTGTTGCTTGATAAGCAGTCGCAATACGTCCATATCATCGGCGTAATGGTTCTCCTTGATAAAAACATCCAGGAAGGCTATACGACCAAGATCCGAAAGTATAGCGAACTTTAGCAGGAAATCACGAGGATTTGGAATTTGGAAAAAGTTACCATTCATCCTATCGTGATTTCGGCTACGGTGAACATCCACGCGTTCAATGGGTGCTAACTGCAGCCCAAAAAGCAGTTTTACTTAAAATGTGCCGCATAAGCCAATGCCTTTTGGACTGCCGAGAACCAAGCGACTAACCGCTTTTTGAGCTGGAACGGAAGATCATTCCGGAAAAGCAATACAAAAAAAAATGAGATTCCATTTTTTAACTTCTGATTGTAGCTTCAGTTTATTTAGTGACTGTAATTTGACTATAATTTGATTTTAAGTTGTTTTTGTGTTTATTAGAAATGCTGTATGTTGTCTACTGAGTTTAGAATTTTTAAATTGATAACTGGCCGTTGTCCTTGACTTATGTGACGTGCCGCGAGGAAAGAGACCTTAGAGTTAAAAAATCGTTTTTCAGGTTTTTGATGTTATTGATAGTTTTTAAATTGCCCTTCCATATTACAAAATAATTGAATTTTTATCTGCGAAATAGGAATTTTTATTAAGCTGCAAAGTGAGGCGTGAATTGCCTATTTCGGCGCGTGTGGACGGCCCGAGAAATCCAGTCGCACCACTTTCCACACATCTTTCCGTTCTGTGTCCTTGTGACACGAGAGCTCGCCTTACTCGCTGAACGCGGAGCAAGAAGATGTAGTTGTAAGTGGAGGGGATGGATTCTGGAGATTGTCTCCACTCTCTGAGTATCTGACTTCGACCATTTCTTCAATCGCTTCTACTGAAAAATTCATCTGCTAGCCCTATTCATTTCAAACATTTAAGATTGAGTAAAGCAGAGGCAATACAATTACAATTTCGGAGTGCTTGTTTTTGTGAGTTTCCTTCCTCTCACAATTTCGGATTGCTTATTTTTGTCAGTGCCCATGCCTCTCACGTACGCTGCATAAATCCTTATGAATATAAATAATCATTCTTCCTCATCAGACAATACGACCTCATTCAATAATTGTAATGTTTCTGAAAGTCCAGCTAAATCTTGAAAATCATTCACAATTCTTTCCGATGAATTCTCAGAAATATCTCTATTATCAGTTTCATCCACTTTAAGGATAGCAAGAAGTTCTCGTACTTCCTTGGGAATTCGAACTTGTTTTCTTTTACCACTTTTTCGAATGTGTGATTTCAAATTCATAGTCGATATTACTGGGTCCGAAGTATCTAAACATATCTTCCATAGTAGCAGATAAATAAATATTAATTGGGAGTGGTGAGTAGATGCTTTTTATACAACAGAAACAATCTGTAAGTGATGCGATATTACTAGCAGCTATTTCACAAGAGCAATTGTACACCTATGTGCAACTCTGCGCGGCAAATAAATGAATATAGCAGTTTAGCACTTGCCGAAAAAAGCGCGTATGTGAATTCTAGCTCAAGATGTGGGCAACAGAATGTTACCTTGAATTTATGCTTCAGAGGCGGTATTTCGGTGTACGTATGTTTGGCGGCGAGTATGATTCAAATTATTTTGTATATCTTATTCAAGAAGATACATTTTCATAAGAAAACAAAAACATTTTTAACTTATTCGTCTCACTTTTCCTTTTAAAGTAACATTCACATGTCTACTTTCAGAAAAACTTTAATTGTTTATGCTAAAAAATTGACTTTTAGCCAATTTTCTGGTCTCCTGTCCCACTGTGGAGGATCGCGGACAGAAAATCATCAGTATCAAGATTGTATCTTGATCTCTGGGCTGCCTGAGAGTGAGGGTGAAGATCTTTTTGATCTAGTCTGCACAATTTCAAAAGTTCTTCATGTAAATCTAGCTCCAAATGAAATTAAAAATTTACATAGACTGCACTCTCCAACATCTGCAACAACTGCATCAGCCACATCAAGGGATTTGGCATCGGATCCAGTATCATTTTCAACCTCGACCTCGACGGAATCGGCTAATGTTTCTCCGTTGGAAAAATCGCGCTCTATTCTGGTTAGATTCTCAACAACTAGAACAAGATCTGAAATGATAGCCAGCTTAAAGAAGAATAAGAACTTACTGGTGGCTAGTGAGGTTCAGTCAGATTTCGGAAAGAATCGATTGCATGTTAATGAATACCGGCCAACTGCACTGGACAACTTACTTCGTTTATCTAGGAATAAGGCTAAGCAACTGTCCTATAAGTATGTATGGCAGGTCAGTGGTTCTCAGTTAAAGATCTGCCATATTAACATATGGCTTACAGGAGTCATTAGCGACAATATTGTTGCGATTGAAGGTTATAGAGTGATACGACTGATACTAATATCTAATGGATTATTTAATAAACCTGAATTCATCATAACTGAGGTTATTAGTCATGGGGTGTTACCTATTCTTTTATTTATGGTATATAGAAGACCTCATGGAGAATATTTGCAGGATTTTGAAGCCTCTTTCTTATCGTTCAATCATGCATATAACATCATAATTTTATGGAATTTTATTTTTTATTTAAATTGCTATGATTATGGATCTACCTATATAAAAGATCTTTTTTACTCATTTAATCTATTTATAGTTTCATATGCAGCAGTGCACTATACTCAGACCTCTGATGATACATGGTTAGATCTGTGTATAGTAATGATGAGGGAAAGGAAACCTCAACCTATCAGTCAACTGTTCCGTTTGTGACTGGGCATGAACTTTTAGCGATTGAATATTGATGACGAGGCCTTTCTCTCAAGTCTATGATCTGCTACAATCTATGATCTCTATAATCTGCAGTGATTCATTTATAATCTCTTGAATACGGCCATGGATGAACATGCTCCATTAAGGTATTCTGTGAAAAGGAAGGAGAATTTGTGCATGGAAGACGAATGATATCAAAAATTTTATAAGAGAGGAGAATCACGAATACCAGATCTGGAAAGGACTGGGGGACCCTTCAAGGTATGATAGTTCTAGGGCACTGAGAAATGCTGTCACGAGGCTACTTAGAGGCACGTGTTATTTACTATACCACGAGATTGATGGGCGTGGTAGAGTCTAACAATTTGTGGAGCAGTTAAGATCTTTATGTTTGGTCAGGCTCAGGTGTGAGGAATTACCAGTGGCGTGTACGGCTGATGAAGTAAATGCTTACATTCTTTCCATTTGGGGTGATTCTTCGTATAGTGTATCAACAATCTAGAAAGTATTAAAACTGAGGCGAAAAGGGTAGATGGTCAACCAATCAGTTATATCATTCAAGCTTTGCCTATTATTTTTCCACACTTACATAATGTCTTTATCGACTGACTACAAACTTGTTTTTCTGAAAAGTGGAAAGAGGTACTAATAAGACCTGTTAATAAAGTTAAGGCACGTCAAAGTGCTAGTGATTATAGGCCTGTCGCCATCCCCTGTTGTCTCTCTAAGGTATTGGAAAAAATCGTCTACAGTCAGATGATAGACTCCGTGGAAAAAGAAAATATGCTACAGTCGTTTCAATCTGGCTATAAGAGTGGATTTAGTACGCAGACAGTATTGCCCAGTGTCATGGATGATATTCGTTTGGGAATTGATAAGAAAATGATGACAATTATGGTCCTTTTTTATTTTACCAAGGTTTTGATATGTTCCCGCATATGCTTCTCTTGTCTAAACTAAAAAAGTATAGGTTTTCGGCATCTGTGCTTGAGTAGATAGCATCGTATTTATTTTCTCGTGAACAGTCTGTAATAAGATTGGGGAAGGAAAGATCTAGATGGGGTAACGTTGGCTTATGAGTTCCGCAGGGGCCAGTGCTTGTACCTCTGCTGCTTATTCTATTCACTAATTATTTAAGTATGACGATAAAGTTCTGCACGCACATGCTATTTGTGGATAATCTGCAGATTCATATCCAATATACGCCGGATAAAATTAGTGAGACTATTGGCCTAATCAATCAAGATATTAAGGGCATTTGTGATTGGACAAAGACTAATAAGCTTAAGCTAAATCCTGCTAAAACTCAGGCTTTAATTTTAGATAGTTCTCAGTATACCAATAATCTAGACGTTGCTTTTTTGCCACCAGTGCAAGTAAATGGAATTGTGGTACCTCTTATCAGTAGTGTTCGTAATCCGGGAATAATCTTAACCACTACATTATCCTGGGATAAAGAGGTTGGAACGATCTCAAGATGAGATTATGCCACGCGTATACAACTACAGTTTAATAAGGATTCTCTATCCATGGAATTGAGTTTCAAGCTGGTCTCCTCCCTCATAATGCCGTACTTCGACTATTGTTGTGCAGTGTACACTGATAGTTCGGCTGATCAGGATCATAAATTAACGAAGCTATTGAGCTCTTGTCTGGTGTCGGGTACTGAACAGCTGGTCTGGATGAGTGTAGGAAGTAAGAGAAATTTTTTTTTCAACAACCTACCTCGAAAGTGAGGAATTTCTTGCTTATAAATGATATGCAAAGTCCTTTAATCCAGCAGGCTGTGCGAGTATAATAATTGCGCATGCGCATTTTGAAACACAATCTACTTTGCGAATCGACGCAATGGACGCGCATGCGTACTTTCGAAATAAGTTACTTTTTACGCTGGTAAAATAAAAAGTATTCTTAAAAATTCGTTGTCTGAGAACATAGTGGAAACAGAGGCAGTTTACTGCTTCAAAAGCAGACTTGCGGAATATTTAAAGGAGATGGAAGATTGGAAGATTGGAAGATTATTAGATCATGTAATAAGTATATTGGAAATTTCAGTGAAGATTGTTATTTTTAGAGCGAAGAGATTTCCAAAGTTGTAAAACGTAGGATTAAGGCCCTTTATCAAAATGGGTTTACGGTTCTAAATTTTGAGGCCGAACGCTTGAATATTTTTGTCTAATCTTTTGTATACGTCATCTAAAGAGTAATATCTCGGACCTCTCAGAAACAAAAGTACAGTAGCAGTGACGCTCAGTGTTAGCAGTCTCTGCGTTTTCGCCGCGTACTCGTGGACCCTTGACAAACGAGAGGAGGCAGCTACCCGGCTGTGAGTCGAATTATCTAGAACGGATGACCCTTTCATTGTTATGAGATTAAGGCCGGTTACAAAAACTGAAATGATAAAGGAATGGATTTATTTAATTTCAATTTGCCGAATTAATTTATTTATATAATTAGAAGAAACTGAAAACCCATTCATGAAAATCGGTTAATATTTGCAGTAATCTACTTACAACTTTATATTTCTGGCGTTCAGTTTATTGATATTCATAAATATGACAGCCTAAAACAATTTCATTAATCCAGAGGCTCAAAACTAAAAAATAACATCAAGTCCTTCAAGAAACACTCAGTAATGTCAATAATGCATAATATACCAATATAAAAAATGATTACTGTGATCTCCATTTTTAATTTTACACTGTAATCACTGGTAAAAAATATTAATTTGGGAGGCATTGAATTTGAAATGTTTGCTATGAAAGATGCAACTTTTTATGTTTTAGCTAACTACTTAGCCCTATTTATATACATTGTTATAAATAGATTAATTTATTTGCCACTTCTATTCATACAAAATTTTTCTTTTTTGCAAAATTCTTCCGATCATTTAAAGAATACAATTTTTAAATAATAGACTACCATCAAACAACATTTGTTATTCTTATAAAAAATTTCTATTTAATTAAATCGCTTATATTTTTGTCAGATTGCCATGGGTTATATTGCCATGAAAACTTATTCATAAACGCAGAAAATTATTTTATTACATAAAAATAGAAAATTATTTCATTAGCCCAAAGCTGCAAAAGTGCAAGACTACAAAAACTCACCAAAAACATCTATGTCGAAAAAATTCCCCCAAGTAAAAAGTGTCAATTGTACATTTTGAAACTTATAAGCTCTTCAATCTAAAAGATTGTACAATATTGTACAATTTCAAAAAGTTAAAATTGAAAACTTTCAAATTGTAAACATGCATAAATAAAAATTCTTCATTCTGCATGATTTTCAAGATCACATGTCAACTTTTCAATTCTGCATGTTCAAAATTGAAGAAATTTCGCATAAATATTAATAAATATTAATGACTTATGACTAAATCAGTGACTAAATGACTAAGAAAAATATTTATAAATATTAATAAAATTTCATAAATATTACACAATTTTCAATTGTAAAACTTTAAATTTGCATTGTCAAAATTAAAGACTTCCAATTTAAAGTTGTACAATTTTGAAGATCTGCAGTTGAAAAATATTCAGTTTGCAATTTCAAATTATTTAATTTTAAACATTTGTATATAACAGCTCTTAAATTATACTGATTTTAATGAGTTTAAAGATCCATTTTAATGATTTTCAATTTAAATGTCCTCAATTTGGAATATTTTCAATTGAACTTTCTTCAATATTTGATGTACCTAACATAAAATGATGCAATTTTAAATTTTTTCTTATGAAATAGTTTAATTTTCAAGATTTTAAATTACAATATATTCAATTTTTTACGTTTAAAATTGCGAATTCGTTAATTTTGAACAGTGGCAATGACACATTTGATTTGTTTTCTGCACATTCTTACCATCTTTTACATATGGATGAGTCTCAATTCTTCTTAAGAATTAATTTATCACATTGTCATTCGCATTGGTTATATTGCCATGAAAACTTATTCATTGGCAATATTG
Source organism: Andricus curvator (assembly GCA_932195095.1). Lineage (NCBI taxonomy): Eukaryota > Metazoa > Arthropoda > Insecta > Hymenoptera > Cynipidae > Andricus > Andricus curvator. Next base: position 57,628 of record CAKNYM010043734.1, on the reverse strand, counting down.
AATTGATTGAAGCCATGAAATAGGCTTTTTTGCTTTGCAGTTACCCAAGAATTTTTAAATCCTTTTTCAATTATTTTCAATTACTTCATAATATTCCACGAGAAGATTTTTCGCATATTCCCTTCATTTCATCCGTTTTGGATAATTTCTTTGAATGATATTTTTCAGTTTTAAATTTAGCACTGCAGTATTTAAGGACTAAGTTTTTGCTTTTTTTTGTAAAACAGAAATTGGATTTTTAATCACCGTACAAATTTGAGAAAACTGACACGCTTGAAGGAAAAAAAATCTTCCTCATATTCTCAGATCTTAAAAACATACTACCGATATACTGTATATCAGTACTGATATATCTTCAAAGTACGTATTTATTTAATTTGGTCCTAATTGTACATTAGATTTTAGAGAATGGTGATTGTATCCTTTTGGAAATACATCCTTCAAATATTTAGATTAGGGAAAAAGTTGTTATCTTTCCAGTCTGTTTTCCATGTGTATGCACAGAAGTTATTTATTACCCAAAGATTTCCATTATTACTGCAAATATTAACCGATTTTCATGAATTTTTTTTTCACTTTCTGCAAATTATATAAATTCATGAATTCTGCGAATTAAAATTAAATTAATCCATGCTTTCATAACTTCAATTTTTGTTACCGACCTTAGTCTCATAACAATGAAAGGGCCATGCGTTCCAGAGAATTCAACTCACAATGGGGTAACTGCATCCTCTCGTTTGCCAAGGGTCCACGAGCACGCGGCAAAAACACAGAGACAGCTAACACTGAGCTTCACTGCTATTGTACTTTGTTTTCGATTATTAAACTAAATATAAACGTTTTTTCGAAAAACCGTCTCTTAGAGGTCCGAGATATTACTATTTAGATGACATATGCAAAAGATTAGACACAAATATTTAAGCATTTGGCCTCAAAATTCAAAACCGTAAACCCGATTCTGATAAAGGGCCTTGAGTATTGAATTCTTGTGTATCTATATATGTATATTTTTTTACTGTTTTGTCTTTGAGGGTTCGCCCAGGACAAATAAAGCATCAATCTCTCTCTGTCCCCCCTGTAGGTTACAACCACTTACAACCCGTTGCATTACAATTTGTCCTTCTAAGATTTATCATCTATTTCTTTTCTTCTTGTTCACATCGACAAGGTACGTCATTTGATTAGATCCTTCGGTTCCTCAAGAACTACAAGGTGACTTGATCCCTTCCTAGGGGAAGTATCACGTAAAAGAGTTTTAAAACATAGTAAACATGTAATTGGTAATGTAATGTAATTGGTGACATGTAATTGAATAATTAATCATTTTTATAATAAAGTTAAGTTTCTTTTTTAAGTGGAGGCAAATTCTTTAATTACTTGTGATGATTAGCATTGATTCCAGTTGACTGGCAACTAATTTTGATCGTCGTGGGCCTCGTGGTTTGTGTAATACTAATTGGCGTGATTATTGCACTTATTCTACATTGTCGGGATCGTATTAAACAACCGAGGCCAAGACTAGGACAAACTCAGGAAAATGACGCTCGTAAGTATTTTTTATTCTTACCTAAATCAAATATTAATACACGTAAAATATTATTTCATATAAGGTACTTCATCCCGAATTCCCAAAAGACGCAATTTATTACTTATATTTATTTATTTATTTAGTTAGTTAGTAGAACACACAGGGCCACAAAAAAGTTCCACTCGAAACTTCCATTGACTTTAGAGGTTTTTAATAGGACTCAAATTAAAGGTTGAACTTTGTACTTTAAGTACAAACTTGAGGTTGTGAATGCGCATAACTTGCCCGCCTCATTTCAGAAATTTTGACTTGCAATTTAAAAAGGGTACTCTGCGATGTTTTTTTACAACCCAGAGGGACTTCAGGAAATAGGAGGCCGACAATGCTGCGACATGAATGTAAAATGAGAGAGTAAAAAACTTAAATCTAAATGATTTTTTGGAACATGAGCGGCACTGCAACTGAACTCGCGACAAGGAGCACTCTTTTCTATTCACCGAATTTCCTATTTGCACATTAAAACCGGGCGTTAGCGATGAACTAATGGTGACTTCAGTTTGACATTTTTAGCCATGCCGATTCGTTCGATGCATTCCCACCATTGGAATGTCCGCACGCGGAGGTCAGTTCTTAGTCGTAAACTATGTTACAATATTTCCTCTTACGAAAAACCGCCTTATCTAACCTACTGATTCCACATTTGGATCAAAAATTATACTCCTGATGTCAGCAACCTCGGGCGCAGACCCGGGCTGATACGGCTATGAAATTCGAACAGCGTGGGCCTACACGCCGATAATAAGGGGCCTTGAAATAAGAGCTGGGTAAGGTCACTTAACTCAGAACCACACTCACAGCCCTTCGGTTTTCACTCTCACGAAGTAGTCAACTTCAGATCCATCCATGTTTCCATAAGCCTAGTACAAAGCGAGCCCAAACGTATCGAACTGAAAGCGTGACTCAGTAAATTCAATTATGGATTACCCTCACCACCGTCATACTTCAACATGTAAGGAATTGCAAATAAATCAGCAATTAGGATGGAAACGAAGTCTCACAGAGTTCCTAAAAACCTCCCTAGATTCAGTATCGATGTTTAGCCTGATCTGCAAATTCTGCCGCGTACCGTCGAAATACGCAGGTCGCAATGAGCAATGGGTCCCATCCGTAAACGCACATATCGTCGAGTCGAAGGCGTAAAGGGAAGATATGTAGGTATAGAGGTGACAATGCAGTGGGCAGCTTGAAGCACGCTAAGGGGAGCGAGACGGCAGGGGAAGGCTTAGTTAGGTTTAGTTTGGGAACCAGCTACGCCTGGCGCTGGTGCCACTAGCCAGTGCTTTATGCTTAATGTGTGTGACTGGGGAAGGTGAAGAGAGTGTACCGTGTACCTGAGTTGAACTGCAAAAAAATTAGAACCCTTATACCTGGACTGGTCTTTCCGAACTATATTCTGGCTATTCACTTTCTTCCAATATTCTCGTGAATGGAAATATCCACCGATACGTTTTTAATTTCAAACTTTGTATTTTTATATTTTAAATTAAAATTGAAAAACAAAATAATTTGTTTTTGAACGACCCCATTAGAAATTTTTTGATTCGCCAAGACGAATAATTCTTTTCTTAGAATGATTAATTACAATAGTGATTATTATTACAATATGTGAGCATTTATTGTATTGTATTTTATTGCTCTCCCTTCTACGGGTTTGAGGGCTCCGTTCCCTTTATATCTTTTACAATTTCACTTAACCACTATGCCTTATGCCTAACTTAACATAACTTAACCTTTAATCGCTTCGCCTTCTCATTATTTACTAACTCTTACATATTATCTTACAATTGCGCGAGACTTTCCAGGGCTTCCATTTCCTCTTACCGTTTCTCTTCAAGCTTTTGTAAGTTACGCAACACTAATTTTCCTTACATATTTCTCTTGTATCAATTTTGGTCTCGATTTTGGTTTTTTCCACCCCCTTGCGCTCTTTCTTCCCTATTCTCTTCTAGACACTTCATCCACTTTTCCCCTTGTCCACAACCGCTCAGTATCCATCTAAATCTATCTGCCATGCTCTTCCCCCCTTCCTCTTCCCCTGTACATCTCTCCAACACGTGCTCCCATGATTCCCTTTCATAACCACATACTCTACACATTTTCATTTCTTTACTCATCCAATACTTACACTCATTCATTCCTTCTCCCATTCTAAAACGTACCAGCCTGGACCACCTGCACTCCTTTTTTAACTTTCCTAAATATTCTGGGACCCCTTCCATCTTAACCAATTTATACCATTTATTGTATTTTGACTCCATAATCTTTTCCCACCTCTTCTCTTCCTGCTCCTTGATCATTTCTCCTTCTACTTCCTGCCACTCCCTCCCCTCGTCACACATTCTCCATTCCCTTCTAACTTGCCATCTCTCCTCCTCCCAGCTTGAATGTCCCGTGTTTCCTCTCCTCTCTCTATTTAATATTTCCTGCAGGCATACTTGAGCAACTTTGCCACCCTTACCACTCTTAAGTTTCTCTTCAAAATCCATACCCTTTTCCTCTGCCTTATCAACAATTTCTCTCTCCCTGTTTCTTCTCTCAACATATATCCTGGGCAGTTCCAGCTCACTCCCATAACCCATCTCAGAAATCTCTCTTGCATGTTTTCTACTTTTTTGTACTCCTTCCACCCCCAAATCTCCACTCCATAACACATCACAGACCATACCAGTGAATCAAACAGCCATACCCTCATCTTCCAGTCCTCTTTGAATCTTCTTTTTCCAATCCCCCACACTTGACACATCACCTTACTTGCACTTTCTATCCTTTTTTTCACTTGCAGATCATTTCCACCTCCTGCTTCGAAACAGAATCCAAAATAACAAAATTCCTCTACCATTTCCACCATTTACCCATTTATCTTTCATGCATACTTTACTTCATTCTTTCTCTTCCTGAAACATACTATCTTTGTCTTCGTCACATTAATTGTCAGGTCTTTCTCTCTCACATACTCTTCTAATCCTTTTATTAGCAAGTTCATTCCACTTTCATTTTCTGCCAGGAGCACCACATCGTACACGTACGCTAACGAGTATATTCTCTTATTTCCTAGAACCCTTCTTCTGCCAAATTTTACGCTTCATTCTCCATCCCATCCTCTCCTGTCGCCGTGTTTCTTTTTAACTTATCAATTGCTTGATTCACCTCCTCTCTAGTCAACTCATTTCCACCTTCCATGTCTCTCTCCTTGATCTTTCTACCTTCCCCCTTCACCTTGCTATCCACCCCTCCTAGCAATTTCTTAAAATATACCGTCCATTCATCCATACTTATCTCTTCATTGATTCCTTTCCATCCACTCCTTTCTCTATTAATCACCTCCCATTCTCTTCTTTTCCTCTTTGCTTTCTCTACCTCCTCCATATACCTCGCCTTCTCCTCCTGTTGTTTTACATCCAGTAATTTCTCATGTTCCCTTTTTCTTGTATCATGCTCCTTTCTGTCTATCTCTCCTCTTCTCAATTCCTTACCGATAACTTCGTAAGCTCTTTACTCTCTATACATTCCACATCTCACCATCCTCTCTTCTCCCGTTTTTCTTCCTCATTTGGCCTAATTTCTTCCACTATCTTCTCTACCCTTCCCCTCATCTTACACAACATCTCATCTACACCTCTCCCGTCTTCAATCATCACATTCTCTTCTTCCGTTCTTTCCATATATTCTCTTAGCTTATCTACTCCCCATTTGCCCATCTTTGCTTTATTCCCTGTCGCCTGCTCCTTCTTCCTTCCTTCTTTTCTCCAATTCCCACATTTCAACGATGCAATGACCGGGAAGTGTTCTGACCCTATTTCGTTCCCTACTTCCATTCTTTCCAACAGCCTCTTTATCCTTTCCTCGGCTAGAATGTACTCTTTTACTGTTTCCCCTTTTCCTGCAAACTCTCACCTTCCTCATCCCCTTCCGAGTTTCCATTACAAATGAACCATCCTGTTTCTCCCAGAATTTCCAACAGAGTCCTACCCTCCTGGTCCACCTGTTTGTGTTTCGATTTTCTCCTGAAAGTCTCACTCTCTTCATCCCATATTTCCCCTCCCTGTTCCCCCATCCAAGCATTCAGATCACCTATCAACACCAATTCGTTATCCTTTTTCGCCACCCATTTCCTAATCACACTCCAACCTTCTTCTCCCCTTCTCCTGTAAATGCAAACTATCCTCACCTTTCTTCTTCCTATCTTCACCATTCTCGTCATTACTCCGTCCGTTTCCTCAAATCCCATTTCTATTCTCTTTTCTGCCACAAATTCCTTCCTCACTCCTGACACCATACCCTCTTTCTTTCTTCCCTTTACCTTCTCTTTCTTTGCCTCCTGCATCTGCCACATATATCCCTTGGGTAACTTCCTCTTCATTCTCTTCCAATCCTTCTCACTACCCAGGTTTCACTCAACATCACTACATCCCATTTCTTCACCTCTTCCCAGAATCCTTCATCTTTATTCATTAGCCCTGATACGTTCCAAAACGCTACTCTCACTTCTTTCTTCCTTCCTTTATCCCTTCTTTCGTCATTATGTACCCTCCATACTTTTGTGGAAACCCCGTCGCTCCGCCTTCTCCTTTTTTCCTTTCACCCTCTACTGCTTCCATTACCTCCTCCCTTATATCCTTAGTCTCCACTTCTTCCCCTCGTCGCCCTCCTTCTTTCCTTTTGACCCTCTACTGTTTTCATTAACCCTTCCCTTATATCCTTAGTCTCCACTTCTTCCCCTCGGCGCCATGGACCCTCCCTACATACTTCACTCAGTTTTTCTTTCTCATCATCCCATATCCGCACATTCCCATTTATCCACATCCTGTCTTTCCCTATCCATACCGTGTTCCCTTTCACTCCTTCACTCCATGCTCTCTGTTTCATCCACTTTCTTATTTCATTCCACGTCATATCCTCCTCTTCACTTCTTCTCTTCCTAATACACTATCCACTTTCATTCCTCTAATCACTATATTTCTACTCCGTTTCGTCTTCTCTTCTACTTCCATTCTCTCTCCTTCTATTGCCCCTTCATCCCCTTTGATTATATCCTCAGACTTACATTCTAGCTTTCTCACTCTTTGTTCCAACTTCTTAATATCAGATTTTCTCTCTTTCTCACTCATCATTTGATTTTTCTCGATATCCTCCAACTGCTTCCAAACCTTATCCTTTTCTTGCCCCCACACCAGATCCCATTCTTCCCACTTCTCTCTAACTTTCCTCATTTCCTCCCAAACCTCCTCCCCTCGCTTTTGGATGCCATTCAGAATTCGGTTCGTTTCCTCTCTAAACCCTTTAATGAGATTTTCCAGGCTCTCTAGATCGACTTTTCCTTTTGCTTTATTCCTCTCCGGTGGAGACTTTTTTTTAACTTTTTCCGCAGCTTCTCATCTACCTGCTCCTATCCCTCTTCTTCCCGTGATCTTTTACTGTCTTCCGTCTTATCCCCCTCATCGCTTTTATCCGTAACCCCCCCCCCCCCCTGCCTCCATTTATCAAAAAGTTGTCTCGATCTTAAACTACTAGCTCTGGATCTATTAAGCAGTTCCCGACTTGACGGCCTACCTCGAGTCCTCCTGTCAGCTAGTCCCCCTTCCTTCTCACCCCACCCGAAGTTCCCTGGCGTAGCATTCTGAACCTCGCCATCATCACTATCTCCGTCATCACCCTTACCCCTCCCTGTTTCGCTGGTCTCAGTGAGATCATCAGCACCGGGGTTGTTGTCTACCTGCTGCCCTCTGTCGGACCCCACTGGGCTCCTCGCAACAAACAAGCTGGCCTATCTTACCGATCTGCTGTCCCCTATCTTCTCTCTCACTTTTCCGTCCTCGACATCTAACCTCCAAATCAGCACTTTTAACTTTCCTCCTAACCCTTTCAACCTTACAAAACAGCCCCCCCCACGCTTCCACACAACCCTTCGGAAACGGAAGCCATGTGACCATTTATTGAATTTTATTTGCTTTTAAATTCTAACCATGACAAACATGTGAACTTAGTAATAAATACACAAACAAACATGTACAAATCATGTCCTTCGCATACAATATGTTCGTCGAATTCTCACTTTGAGTAATAATTATTTTCTTAGAATTATAATGAAATGTATGGGCATTTTTTACATTATTAGCTCTTGTACTTATACATTTTCTACTCGCATACTTATCTTTCTGCACTCGTGAAGAAAATCTAAATAATATAGGTACAACTTAAAAAAAAATCAGAAAAAAAAACATTTTATCATTATAGCAAATACAGAGGAGCTCTCGGATCCAATAACTCACCCGACTCTCGTACTATTTTACAAAGTACATATTTCACTCAATTTTTAATGAATCTATCTAAAATATTCTAGAAATTTTCTTTGAACTATATAGATCAACTTTCTCGCTGAAGGTTGTTTTAAATCTGAAGTTGCCTCGATAACTTTTTTCTCCGAAAGTAGAAAAATGTGGTTACCGTTCGGCCTTAATTTTCAATTGGATATTATTAAACAAATGGTCATTTTCAACTTTTTATTATTTTGCAGGCATTCATCGAGTATACTTTGTATGTGTACTTAATTTCAAACAGTTTCAATAATATTTGTACGAGTTATGATGATTTATGTTTTAAGGACTTATTGAATATTAGGAAAAAAAATGTTTTTAATTTTTATTCTCAGAACTAATTATAGGACACAAGAATTGTAAATAGAATCTGCCTTGTTATTATACGGAAGCCTATATTTAAAAAACTAATCTTGTGAATTTGAACATTCCCATTTCTTGAGATCCGGGGGCCAAGGCTTTTAGCGTTTTCGAGCCTCGGGCGAGTTATTGAATTCGAGAGCTCAAGTGTAGAAATTTCTGCATTGAAACACTTTTAAAAAATCACAATTGCAATTCTAACACAATATTTAAAAATATTAAAAGTATAACAATAACAAAGTCTTATAATATAAAATAACGAACTAATTAACAAGAAATACATTTTTTTCTTTACACATACATGCAAAACACTCGTTTGGCCACCGTTTACAGACATCGAAAATGGCCGATTCCGCACTGTGCGCGAAAGCAATGAGCAAAATCCCCAGCATCGATGACCAAAACGCTGTTACCGGTTAGCAAAATGGTCTCCACGGTTACCAAAAGATTTTGGCCACCGGTGGCCATCTAGCGTCGTAAGCGGTTACTATGCGAACATCATTTTGGGTGAGGTTGGGTTTATTTCGTTCGTGACAGCAGTGACAGTTTGTTTTCGTTCATTTTCTTCAAAGTAATTCGTTGCATGAAGAGATTAAAGAGTTTATTACAAGCTAAGGTGCAAACAGCAAAAAAATAATAGAAATGGATTTCGCTGACGAAGACAGCATTGCAAGTTTCGTTGACCTACAAAAAATGATAGAGGAAGCAGACAACATGCGACGAGTTATGTTTTCTTTTATTTTCAGGAAAGATAAAAATTTTGGGAGATATTTTTTGTCTTGCGGGGGGGCTCCGCCCCCGAACCCACGGCGCGGCTCCGCCCCTCGGCCCCGCTGGGGCTTCGCCCCAGACCCCCTCCCCCCCCCCCTTTCTGCAAATCTACACATCTCGGGTGTTGCATAGTATTCTATAAAGAAAAATAGTGTTCGATACTCGAGTCCTCACGGGCGATTTGGTCCCTGTTCGTGTGAAGGAGCCGCGTGAGCCCGAGGCTCGGCTTCGGCTCTCGTATCGAAATATACTATTCTCTCACTTCTCCAGTAAAATGTGATATGCAATGTTACTTTAGGGTTTCAACTTTTAATATTATTTGTATAATGTGGACGTATTTATTCGAAAAAATTGATATTAATTAACCTACACGCAGAAAGAAGAATATTCTCCAACAGTAAGGGCTCTTGCAATGGTTTAATTGTTAATGTAAGGGAAGAAAATTAGACGAGGTATAAGGCCCCATTAGGGGATTTTCCGATTAATAATTATTGTAACGTAATTAATTTCTTAACGTAATTTATACACGGTCCCTGAGTATAAAAATAGATACTTTTACCAAAACAAAACAAATCATATTTCCTATACTATCACCAATGCGGTAACGAAAGTTTCAATTGTTATGAAAAAAAAATTGTTGCTTTGTCCGAATTTTTTATTTAAAAAAAGTTTAGAACTGAAAAGAGAGAGAATATTTTTATTTCTTAAGACTACAAGATATAACGATCTGCTTCATAAATATTCAATCCTTTCCATATAATTTATACGTGAAAATCCAAAATTTACTATCACAGAGATTAGTCTACGCATCTGGTAATTTTTCACCGCGTTAAGTATGTTAAGCGCGTTTTTTCGCTATAGCGTTTCATTGAGGAGTCTCTTGATGAGAATTTCAAATTTTCCAAACATGACTATGACGCGTCCCGAAAATTTTTTTGAACAATTTTCCAAAAATCGTGTTTTCGTAGACTGCTTTCGTAAACTTGAGAAAATTCTGAGAAAGTTAAAAAAAAGAACCTTCTTTCAGTAATAGGCGCAGAGTTATAAGTCTCCAAAGAACCCCGATTTTTTTCAAAAAAGAGGCTAAAAACCTAATTCTGAAGTTAATATCTGTACTTTAGAACCTGTCAATTTTACGAAAAAATATTCTAGATTTTAATCAAAGTATACGCGATTTCGAGTAATTTTATAAAAACAATGACTGAATCTCAATGGGTCATAAGTTATGGCCTCCCAAACTTGACCACTTTTGACGTATTCTTCAGACCAAATTACTGGTGTTCAATTTTTTCAAAATACTTCGTTTGTGGATAAATCTATGTTAACGAGTTTGTCAGCATGAGAAACAGCAAAGGTGAAATGCTATATGATATATACGGCATAGTAGACGCTTTAAAAGACTCTTTTAAAGAATTATTAGGAGGTGAAGATATAGGGCAACAGAACTGCGACATAGAACATGATGCAATGGAAAACCCAATCGAAAAAGTCTGTGTCACTGAGGTTAGAGATATAATTAAGAACTTAAAAAACGGTAAGGCTGCTGGCGTAGACAGTATTAGCGCTGAAATGCTTAAATACGGTGGCGAATACATACCTCACAGGTTGTGCGAATTGATAAATTTATGTATCGAGATGGGAGAAGTCCCAGACGATTGGAGAAAAGCGATTATTGTACCAAAATACAAAAGAAAGGGAGATAAAAGCAACTGCAGTAATTACAGAGGTGTCAGCTTACTAAGTACCGTAAGTAAAATATACTCAAAACTACTCATTCGTAGGGTAATGAAAATTACAGAAGAAAAGATATGGGAAGTCCAAAGTGGATTTATGCCAGGAAGATCGTGTACAGATCAGATATTTAGTTTAAGACAGATCACAGAAAAAAGCTTAAGAGTAGGAAAGAAAGTTTGTTGTGCATTTGTTGACCCAGAAAAAGCATTTGACAAGGTAAATAGAATTAAACTTTGGGAAGTCCTTAAAGAGTACGGAGTCAATGGATGGCTCCTAGAAGCAATAAAATCAATATATACAGGTAGTAAAGCGAGTGTAAGAGAAAATTGAAAACTGAGTGACTGGTTCGATATTATGCAAGGCGTGAAACAAGGATGCGTTATGTCCTCACGGCTATTTATCATATTTATGGATAAGTGTCTAAGAATGGCCCTCGTCGACGAAGAAGGTGTAGATCTCGAAACAGTGAAGGTACGTGGGTTAGCTTTCGCAGATGACAAGATTATTATGGCAGAATCAATCGAGAACTTGCAAAGAATGTTGAATAAACTTAATACAAGCATGAAGAACATGGGCCTTAAAATTAACGTAAATACAACAAAAATCATGGTGTTTGAAGGAAAAACTGAGAAAACAATGTGGAACATTGTCCTAAATGATGAGAGATTAAAACAAGTTGACAAGTACGTATATCTGGGTAGCCTATTCACTAGCGACGGAAAAATAGATGGGGAGTTAGATAGGCGCATAAATAAGGGTAAGTAGGTTGTCGGTAGAGCAGGGTCCATGTTCAGAAATAAAAACATATCAAAAAAAGGTAAAATGGCCATACATAATTCTATATTCGTATCGACTGTACTATACGGTAGCGAGACATGGACCTGTCAAGAGAAGGACAGGAGTAAAATTAACGCGATTGGCATGAAACCTCTTCGCACAATATGCGGAAAAACACTGATGGACAAAGTCCGAAACGAGATAATCCTCAAAGAATGTGGTGCAAAAGAGACAATAGTTGACACATGGGAAAGAAATCAGTTAAGATGGTTCGGACATGTTGAAAGAATGAAACATGAACGACTAACGAAACAAGTGTATAAAGGTAAAGTAAATGGCAGAATGCCCAGAGGTAGACCGCCAAAAGAATGGTTAGAATCTGTGAATGAGACACTAATCCGAAGAGACATAAGATGCCATAGAAACACGAGAGCTTGCATTAAAAAAATAAAATAAAGACCTTGGATACTAAATGGGCCCAAGTGGGGAACCACACATAATAATTTTGTGAGGCTCTTCATCTGCGGTGATCGCTAGAGAGATTGATCAGCAACCTGGGTCGGAGCAATGTTGCGGAATGAACGTGTCATTTGAATAAATAACACGAGAATTCCAGATCAATATAAAATATCTATACCTAACACCTATATACCTATCTACATTATACCTATATACCCACCATACACAGTACTATTTTCCAACCGAGCAAGTCACGCCTACCCCGAAAGGGAAATGGCTTAATGGTATAATAATAATAATAATAATAATGATGACACAGACAAAATTTTCATGTAGGAAATTATGCAACTAAAAATTTGTATGCATATATTAATAAATACTATATTCGTACAAATTTCTACAAAGAGTTTTGAGTTGTAACTGAGTAGTTACAAGGTTTTCTAATGAAAGTGATTGCAAAGTCGTACTAAAAGGATTAAAAACGAATATTAACACGAAAAAAATGTCTAAAAATATGATTACCATCAACTCAAAAGAATAATTGAATAAAAAACATAATATATACATTTTTCCATGAAAATAACTGCTCTATTCGAAATAAATATGCAAAGACATATTTTTATCGCAAACGAAATAAGGCAAGAATTAATAATAAAATTATAAATTAAAATATTTATAAGAGGTATAAAAAAAAAAGAATTACGAATCTCAACTTGCATTCTCGATTCTTTGTTCCTTTTGTGTTAAAAATGAACCACGTGGAAAGAGACATGTATCCGATAATATTTAGAGGTCGCTTATTGTAAATTTGTCTGTTTTTATACAAAATTAATATTTTTGAAAACAGCTGATCATACTGGAGAATTATGCAGAATATAAAAGATGCGGCTTATTAAAAAGAGTATTTTTGGATCAGCAGTCTCTTTATAAATTATGTATACTTACAGACCTCTCAATAAGCGGGATGGATAATTCACACTACTTTATAACAATTTCCTTCACATATCTCCCTAAGTATGCATAATTATAAAAATAATTACGATAAAAAATCATTTTAATGAGCTGCTTCTTTTATATTCTATATATAATTTTGCGGTATATTCTGCCTTTTTCGAGAAAAATTAATTTTTCTGTAAAAACAGACGAAGTTATTTCTCCTTCCACGTGGTTCATTTTTAACCCAGAAGATTCAAAAACATCGAAAATGCACATTGAGTTTCGGACCTACTTTTGTTTAAGCTGTTAATTTATAAATAAACAAACGAGTTTTGCGACGTCCATGAGTCCTTTTTAAAAATATGATAACTTTATGCTGTTATTATTTTCAGTGTAGAAAAACGACTCTGGAATCCCACGAGTGGTTTCATTTTAGTATGACTGGAGACAGTTTTTTTAGTCGTATTTCATTACCTGAAATTAGCTCTGAAATAATAATTTTTTTACAGTGTTAACAAGAATGTTGATTATCAGTGAATTTCATACCTACTGAAAAAATATTGTAACAGACTAAATTTTCACATGAACAATTCAAAAACTTGGTTGAGTGCAACTTAATTTGCACAATTCATTGAATTAGTAGCATTGTACGATTATAGTACGATTATAAGATTATAGTTCTAAACTTGATAAGTTTAAATTAAATTTTGATGTTAAGGTTTTTTGACCAGGGTAATACGTAATAATTATGATTTTAACATTTTTTCAGTCTACTGGTCGTTTCAATATTTTTATAAAATATTGATACTTCAATTGTGAAAAAAATTCTCTCTAGCTCCGGTGGGATTCGAACACCACGTCATTCAGATTCCCGGTTCGATGGTCTTGACCACTAAGCTACGGAGAGACGAGATAATTTTCTTCACAATCCCTACAAGTAGAATCTCGACGTCATTCCTTATACTTGTAAGATTATATTTCTAAACTTGATAAGTTTAAATTAAATTTTGATGTTAAGGTTTTAAAAAATTTAATTTAAAAATTTAAAAATTTAATTTAAACTTATCAAGTTTAGAACTATAATCTTACAAGTATAAGGAATGACGTCGACATTCTACTTGTAGGGATTGTGAAGAAAATTATCTCGTCTCTCCGTAGCTTAGTGGTCAAGAGCATCGGACCGGAAATCTGAATGACGTGGTGTTCGAATCCCGCCGGAGCTAGAGAGAATTTTTTTCACAATTTAAGTATCAATATTTTATAAAAATATTGAAACGACCAGTAGACTGAAAAAATTTTAACATCAT